>JAGDQP010005123.1:0-58931 GCA_022664845.1 Lepisma saccharinum | reverse complement strand
AGAGAGAGAGAGAGAGAGAGAGAGAGAGAGAGAGAGAGAGAGAAGCTGATCAGGGGAAAACCGCCATTTTTATATCTGGAAAATCTAATGAAACCCAGACAGACATTCAGCGCCTTGGAAGAGTTAGAAGGTAAAGAAGACACCAAAAGCACAAACGAAATACTGACTGAGATAATAAGAGAGACAACCAAGGAAATAGCAGGCATCAAAAAGATAAAAACAGCAAAATCTCAGAAGAAACTAAACTCTTGATGAAGGAGGGAAATGAAAGAAGAAAATCACATAAAAAGGGTTGAGTACATAGAGCTTAATAAATCCGTAAGAAAGAAAAGAGAGGATGTACGGAGATACAACGAGCATCAACAATAAAAATATTTGAAAATATCTACGGAGAATTGTACTATTCCGAAGAACTAGGAAATCAAGATTCAGAAGCAGGGTTACCACTCATTTCCAGGTTACTACTCAGAAAAGTTCCAGGTACCCCATTTTGTATATATATCATACTTCCATGGGAAAATAAAGATCATAGGTGCATGAAAATAAAGATACATCAAAATATTTCACTGTAATCTTTTCTTAAATTGCTTCATGGTTGGCACATTAGCCTGCAAGTAATTTCAAAAACGATCTAACATTAAATGCCTACTGTAGCTAAATGAACTTCAGACAATAAGCTATCAAATTCCCTGACTTTTCCAGGTTTTGAAACATTTTTAGTTAAATTCCCTGACTCTTCTAGGACTTTTTAGTGCCAAGTTAGATTCCCTGAATATTCCAGATTTTCCAGGTGAGTGGGAACCCTGAGAAGTAAATGATGTATATGTCCCAAACGTAATGAAAGAAGTCGATAAAGTACTTCGAGGGATGAAGAACGAAAAATTGCCAAAAGATGGACTCACAGCAGAGATGTTTAAATGAGGAGGTGAAAATATGAAAGAGGAACTTGCGAAAGAGAGAAATGCCGTCGAGTTGGAATAATGCTGTTATAATTATGTTGTACAAGAAAGGGGACAAAGAACGCGTCGAAAACTACAGACCAATTAGTTTACTGTCAGTTCTATACAAAATGTTCACCAACGTTATTTTGGATCGTATTGAACGAGACTTAGATTTTAACCAGGGAAGGGAACAAGCCGGATTTCGTCGTGGATTTAGCACAATGGACCACATACAAACATTGAATGAAGTTATGAAAGGACTAATGAATATGAACTTCCAATGTCTTTCGTTCATAGATTTTGAAAAAGCTTTCGATTCGGTCTCCTTGGCAGCAGTACTTAAACCACATGATGAAGGCATCGAAAGTGCATACATCAATTTACTGCGAAACATTTACTGGACTGCTACATCTGTCATTAGACTAGACCGAGAGTGAAAAATTTGAAGTTGGAAAAGGGGTAAAGCAAGGTAATTTCCCTAAAACTGTTTTCAGCTGTCCTGGAGTGTGTGTTCCAAAATTTGAACTGGGATGAAGTTGGAATAAAGATCAATGGCGAATATTTTCATCTACGATTAGCTGATGATATAGTCCTGTTTCCTTCAAATGTAGGAGAACTACAAACCAGAATGGAAGAGCTGTGTAATGAGGGTTCGCAAATAGGTCCAATGAATTTAAGTAAACTAAAAGTAGTGTACAATCAGCATGTTGAATAGAAGAAAATAAAGATCCACAGAGAGACAATAGGCATAGTTGATCAGTATATTTACCTACGCCAGCTCAAAACTTAGAATGCCAAGTTGACGGATGAAATAAATAGATGTAAAATGGCTTGGAGTTCGTTTCGAAGACTACACTTTATTTTCAAAAACACTGAAGCCAATGGTTTATACCTGTCTATGTGTCTTACCTGTAATGATGTACGGCTGTGAAACTTGGACATTGAATGTGCAAACGACTCAGTCACACAAAGAGCCATGGAGATGCATGCTCGAAATAACCAGGAAGGACAAGACGACAAGTGAATAGATGGAGCGCACAAATAAAGGTAGAAGATATAATAAAGACTGCGAAGATGGGCCGGCCACATAGCTAGACGAACAGATGGACGACAAATGTACTACATTGGAATCCTAGAGAACAGAAACGACCGACACGACGTCCAAATGCAAGATGGGTGGATGAAATCAAGCGGGACCTTCGAGTCGTTGGCCTAACGCCTTACACCGCACGGCTACCCGGTAGGCTCGAGATGAATATATCAAAGTTCCGGGTCAGCAAGGGGAGCTAACTCCACGGCATAGCAAAGAGTGTCCCTTCTCTTGGTTTTTTGCTTATATCTCGATAATGTGAGTCTTAGCGATTGACAAAATTTAAGAATATTTTTTTTTCCTATTTCTAACAGTTTTCAAGTTATATGCCGTTGAAAATAGTCACTTTGTTCAAAAATAAGTTGCACACCACGTTTTAGGACATAATGTCTCGTACCTTCTAAATCATTATATTGAGTGCAAAAGTGTTTAGAAAAGAAGTTGTAGAGGATAAAATTATCTTCAATATGGTATAAAAAGAAGTAAAATCCGCCCGTGACATCAAAAGTAACTCAGGGTTCCCACTCATTTGCCAAGATAAAATTTCCTGACTTTTCCAGGTACCCATTTTGTGTGTGTGTGTGTGTGTGTATATATATATATAGTAATTCCATGGGGAAATAAAGATCATAGTTGCATGAAAATAAAGATACATCAAATTATTTCACTGTATTCTTTTCTTAAATTGCTTCATGGTAATTTCAAAAACGATCTAACATTAAATGCCTGCTGTAGCTAAATGAACTTCAAACAATAAGCTATCAAATTCCCTGACTCTTCTAGGACTTTTTAGTGCTAAGCTGGATTCCCTGACTATTCCAGGTTTTCCAGAGGAGTGGGAACCCTGGTAACTATATGCCAAATTCCGATTAAGTACAAGAATTACGGATGGTTATTTTGTCCGGGTAAATAATGGTTACACCACAGAAATGTTTTATAACACGTACCACTCCTTTGTCAAGTCTGTCTCCACCATGAAACCAGACATCTCGGCTGTTCCACCAACCGAAAAAGCAGCAAAGCAGCATAACTTCCCAGATTACCTGCAAGTTCAGGCCTGGTTACGTAAAAAGCTTCCGCCAGAACTCTGGGGGTGGCAACTTGAACAACGATGACGTGGATGGGATATGCACCAGCCCCTACCCACCAGAGACAAAGCTCCAGAAGCTGTTCTGAACCTGATGTTCTGCAAATGCACCAAAGGTTGTGGTGGTGCCAAGTGTAGTTGCAAGAAGGATGGTATGATCTGTTCCCCTATATGCTACAACTGTCACGGCACCTGCCTGGACAGTGTTCCGTTCGTTGAGGAAGAGGATTAGAATGAGGACTGCGAGATTCTCCCAATGAAAACGATGGCACAGTCTCTCTTGACGAAATACAAGACGACCCAGCATCTGGTGATGAACTTCTCCCGGGTTCATCTATGCCTACAACATCAAAGGAAAATTAAGATATCTTCCTTTTTCTTTCACTTCTGCTTTTGTATTACTATTGGAGTGTATATTACTACTACTTTTGTTTAATAATAGAAGCATTTTGCAAACTGTGCTGTATTAATCTAACACTTTCTCTCTCCCTAATGGTCTTCACCCTATTATACCTACCTATATTAAAAGCAAGTAAAAAACGTGTAATACTCACGGCATTTAAATTATATGCAATTTCAATTTATGTATGTGGTACACATGTGTCGGCACGTGTTGTAAATCATTTCTGTGGTGATATAACCGTTATTTACCCGGACAAAATAACCATCCGTAATTTTTGCACTTCATTGGAATTCGACAAATAGTTTTAACTTTTGATGTCACGGACGGATTTTACTTGTTTATACCATATTGAATATAATTTTATCCTCTACAACTTCGTTTGTAAGCACTTTTGCAGTCAATATAACGGTTTAGAAGGTACGAAACATTGTATGTCCTAAAACGTGGTGTGCAACTTATTTTTGAACAAAACGACGAATTTTCAACGGCTCATAACTTGAAAACGGGTAGAAAGAAGAAAAGGTTAATATGGACAATTTTGTGCCAAATTTTGTCAACTTCAATTTTGTATATAATGACGTTTTCGCTAGGTCCCAACCTTTATCGAGATCTAAGCAAAAAACAAAGCGAAGGGCCAAGCACCTTCGAATAAATTCCAAAAGTAAAAAAAGTGTGCACAAAAGTCTGTCTATAAACCATTTTTCATCATTCGTTGGCTGGACTAATTTGTTTACTAGGCTTTACTGACGAAATATTAAGTCCCCATAAATCCATGCAGTGCTTCAACCGCCATATTGAAAAATGGCGGCCGAAATTTAGTTTTACTGCAATAACTTCAGACTGGTCAGTTATCAAAAAATGTAACAAGAGAAAAAGCATTTTCTATACAAAAAGAAACGATTTTTGTAGGAAACATTTTTCTGTACGACGTAAAATTTTTTAAAAAAGTAATAAGTAATATTTTAGTTTTCGACTTCCTTAAAGGCCGTAAATAAATTCAATTCAGCCTTTCTCCACACAATCTACTTGAATTTTTTGAGCTGTTTATGACTTAATTTTAAATGTCTAATACGTTCATATAAAACTGTTCGCTATATATTCAACAATTTTAAGTATGCTACAGAACTATATTATGCAATGTTAAGTGGTTGAATAGCAAACAGTGTTATGGAATTGTAGTACAGAAACAGTGAAGGAAGCTTTAAGGCCCAGTCTCAAATCGTCATTCCGAACGCGTACCTTTAGGTTTCCGGACCTTCGGAGGCAACTGATGCTAGTCCCATCTTAAGCAAGCTCATAGTTTCCGAGATGCGAATACCCACAAACCGTGCGACCGGAATTTAAGCCGCCGCGGGCATCTTTGATGTACTACATCGCTAGATAACACTACATCGCTAAAACCTGTCAAAATGTTGGTTCTATAGATTCTCCTGGAGTAAAATATTGCGGAGGTAAACTAGTCCCCCATTCCGTTCTCTGGTCGGGGACTACTTAAGGGGGCTCCAAGAACTGCATGAAGAAACACCATAGAATAGGAACGTGTTATGTACGAACCTTGTAGAAAACGGGCGCTCTTCAGGTGGTGGTACGCAAGATTGAGAAGTACAGTATGGAGATATTAGAGACATAAGAACGACAAGTCAAACACATTTCCTACTACAGAAAACTCTAGTCACACCATTTGATGGCTACACAGACAAACTACTCAAAGTAGCTTAGCAAGAACGACGAGCAGCAAAAAGAACTTGTCTGGAAGTAATTTTAATTGAATACACTAATAGATTTTCCAGCAAACAAAAACCAAACGAGTTCCGATTCAATTTCTTGTAGGCTTACCTGTCTTGAAAGCCAAAGGTTACTCTGTTGTACAGGCGGAGAGTTATGCAGATACTGTTCTTGTCAGGACTGCTTTGACAAGTAATATTATTTCAAGTGGACACTCAAATATATATATAAGCATAAAAAACCGTTTGTGTGTAAAAGATTAGGTGCCATTGTCCAGTTGTTGAGGAGAAATTGGCGGGAAAAAAAATTATTCATAGCATTGTTCGTGGTACGCCACTTGTGAATATATCTGGCATTAATTTATACTCAATGCCGCGCACTACGGTGATAGGTAATCAAATGACACTGATAGACGCACGTCGCCTTGCTCACAGTCACGCCAACCATTAAGAGTAGAATTGGGCAGAATCCGTAGAATGGCACAGGAATACAGTGTAAACTGTAAAGTTTTTCAGTAGGCATATAGTCTGACAAGAGTCTAGTCAACTCGAATCATGTATCGGTGTCACTATCTGGACGGGTACAGGCATAACGATGTGCGGATGATATCGTAGTGCGCGACACTGAGATAGTGTTAATTTTGAGTTAAGTAAACTGTAAGAAACCAACAACTATTGTTGAACAGGATACAGATCGTGCTTTAACTGCTGAAAATTTTGAACTACAATTGTTTCCAAAGCCAGCAAATCCTACAGTTTTTCCACGCAACATCAGCAATATATGAAAAAGTACGTAAAGTTTGAGGACTCAGACTTCTTCAGAATCAAGGCGAGTTAACAAAAGGGAAATATTAGACGGAAAAGGCTATCAAATCTGCTGTGGAAAAGTTCTTAAAATTGTAGAAAATAAAATTACCTAGATGAGTTGCGCTACTTCATATAGAATCGTATAGTAGCAAAGAAGTTATATACATCTTTTCAATTGACATGCCTTCCTCCGACCATCTCAGCTGCAGAGTAATACTCAAGAGTCTACATGGAGGTCCAGGAACGGCTGGGAAGCTACTCAGAACGATTAATCGGGGTTGGTTTATGACAAGGAGATCAGTCAGACCTATCCCTACGACCAAGAAAGCAGTTTCACCAGAAATTCGCAACCTCATTTCGTGCAACTGCAAGCTAGGATGTGCCAAAGGATGCAAGTGTGTACACTTCGGATTGCTGTTCTCAGCGATGTGTGGACAGTGAAAGAGAACGAATTTTGAGAATGCATAACTTGGAATGCAATTTGACATCCCCAAAGACTGCATAATCCTAATAACTGAACAATTCTACAAGGTAACTAAAAACGTTCTTGCCGGCTTTCTTTTTACGTCACAGGGGAAAACGTAATCACTCATAAAAGCCGCAAGTGCTGAAAGAGCAATCAAAGTGGGTGTGAACACAGAGCGTGAACAAGACAGGCGCTCTGCGCACTCCCAGACACCCAGCAATCATAGCTCGAGTAGTAGTGAAAACAAACTGAGGTGTCGAAGCAGCTCATTCCGGGTTGTCTGTTTTATGACTAAGGTGAGGTTGTCCGCAGCCGAATACATCAAGCCTTTGGGAATAATGCTGTGAATAAACGCACCGAAAGGCACTGGTTCCATAAATTAAGGTCGGGAGATTTGTCCGTTTGATGAACACTTCAGTGGGCGCTCACAGGCCCTAGATGGCCACGCACAGTGGTGGAAAAGAGCAGTTTTGTGCACGAACTTCCAAATTGTTTATATTTCATGTGAAATCCTAAATTTTTTGGATTGCCGAATTCAATAAAACGACTATTAATTTAAACCACTCAGCATTTTTTAAATATGACGTTCTCAAAGAAGCTTGAGTGATATTGCATGATTACTAATAAAAATATGATTTTTCTCATCCAATCATTAAACACTCAAATATTGTAACCAGTGGGGGGTTGACTTTTTTTTCTTCTAATTATTATACAAATGGATAGGTAGGATTCATTTTTTTGAGTAGTTGTTGGTAGAAAGTAAAACCTATTTTAAAAATTCCTTTCGGCAGGCCTACAGGTTGAGGTAGATTTCGAAGTGTTTTTGATTTAATTTATTGGGGTAAGCGCAGAATAAAAACACTAAGTAAATATACTTTTATCATTTTATTTTCATTATAACATTATAAATACGGTAACTAATTACCCTAATAGGTTAACTAATTACCGTGCAAACTTTTTGTCATTAGAACTGAATGCAGTGATATTCCAATTGAACAGGCCCAATGAAACCCGCCACCTTATATACCCCTAATGAAATATGAGCGCTATCGAGAAACTAGTTATTGATTTATAGATTAATCATCAAGAGCTTTTCAACGTTACCTCACAAGACATGGTTTTAAAAATTTCGAATTTCCACCCCTACAACCCCTGAATCGTTGGTGTCACCGTAAACTTCTTAGGGAGTACTATAATTTACGCAAAATTTCCCTGTAAACTCCATAGGGGCTGATTTTTTTTTCAAAATTTCAACCCCTCCCCCAATCCCCTTGGGCCGATTTTGCTCATTAACGAACTTAGCCGAGCTATTAAGCCTAGAAATAACAATAAAATTTGGTTCAAATATCTTCAAAATTATGGCCGCTAGCGTGTAAATATATGAATATATATAATAATACACAGCCATATTCAATCCACTACTGGATGAGGCCTCTCCCGGAGGGAGGTGGTGGTCTACTGCTCCCACGCTGACCAGACGTGTTGGGATATATATATATATATATATGACATGGTACCGATCTCTACCTAAAAATCGGTTAAATTTGAAAACAAAACCAAATGTGTTAAAAATTAAATTAGTTTTTTTGTAACGTGTGTAAATAATATTAAAAATATTAAACCTCACTATTAAAAATACGAAATTTCTTTCAGTCTGAAATGCTCGGGATAGAAGAGAAGGACGTAGAGGATTAGTTTGCTTGTATGTTTTGAATTTATGGACCACGTCTGATCGAGGTTGTCATCATTTGAAATCTTCTGAAGTGAACCTTGAACATGTACGACCGAATCCAGCGATGAAACTCACATATTAATTGCTCCAATATGTATACTTTTATAAAGACAGTCGTCAAGTAAAGCTTGGTAAAGCTTTTTTGTACTGCTTTAATAATTTTTTTAAAAAATGCAGGTTCTCCACTATTTATTCAATAATGACTGCGCAAAAGAAATGAAAAATATTCGCATAAAATAACCCACCTTTGAAAATCTCAAAGTTCCTGGGTATACCTTGATTGTTACTATTTAATACTAAAGTTATTACTTCAAAACATTTTGACATTAGGTAAAAATTATTTTATAAAGCGCACTAATATACTGCTAACAAGGTCTGTATTCGCCCTAGTATTAGTAAATGGGGAAACAAATCATAGATAATTAATGTATAGGTATTTGTGTGAAAAATCGCGCTTGTAAACTTGGGTTGATTAATTTACTGTTTTTTTTTAAAACACTTTCTACCACTATGTGACGCCCTGAAGCCGGCCACAGAGCAGGACAACCGCCACATGTGCGATGAGTTTGCCGAACACATCCAGCTTCACCTGCACCGTACAGGGGCGGCCTACCACACACTGTCGGAAGCCAACGAAGACCAATGAGTGACAGCCTGTTTGTCGTTGCTTTCTCGGCACCGCAACACACCCATATCGATCGAGTGCCCAACAGTAATGAAAAGGAGGCCCTGCGTGAGACTCCCAATCAGTCCAGACATTGGCCGTCACCGCGGGACCCTGTCCTCACATCACAAGACTTCTACATCCAGGAAGATCAAGCTCTGTATCTGGTGGACTACGAGCTGCTATCACTTAGCCAAACCATCCCTGCTGACCTGAACTTGCTACTGTTGGGACGTGTGCAACAGGTATTGCAGGAGGAGCCAACTTTGGTGAATCGCAAGGGTGTACTATTCCTTACCGACAATGCCAAGCCGCATATGGCGCGGGTAGCCAGAAATACTTTACCGGACCTTGTGCCAACAGATTATAACCTTTTCCATTTCCTGGACAATTATACTTTTGTGGGAAATCCTTCGCCAATGAGACAGACACTCACGACCTTCGTTATGTCCAAGACCCCACAGTGTTACCTACCGTCAGGGCACTTTGCATTGCTACCATTATTAGGTGAGTTGGTTTGTTCACGAAAACTGCAAAATTGCTTGAACGTAGATTTAAAGCTATATATAAAAAATCAAAACTCGAAGCTTAGAGTTTGAGCTTAGTTAAAAAAAATTTTGTATCGAGTTCTACACGTGCATTAATAATAATTTTAAAAATATATTTAATTAATTAATAATATCACTCTCTCCAGAAAAATAGACCTCTTGTTAATTCGATTATCTTCTTACCTTTTCCATTATTGCTTTTTATTATCTGATTTTCTCTGTATATTTTCAATGGTTTGTTAAGGTTCGGAAATATCCTTCCATGGTTTATACGGTTCAAATTTCCTTATATGATCTTCATTTTGCAGTTTCTTCCTATTTATACATAATTTACTGCATTCCCATGAATTTCTATCTCCTATTTCATCCACCAATATTTGTAATTTTGACAAGAAACTTCGTAGTTAACAAGAAGCAATACGGCGAAGTTTGAAACGCAGTATCAACTCTAGCTTTATACAACTAATGTAAGTAAATATGCTGTAAAAGGATGAATCACTTCAAGAAAAACACTTTGAAATTCCGTATTTAATTCACATTGTTCCACCCTGAAAAGATTTAGGGTCACTATTATAACCAAGAAAAATGCGTGAAATCCGTGAAAGTACGAATGCATAACATTATATCAATCTTCAGTAAGAAGTGGCATAAACTTACGATCAGATAGCTGCGACACTAGCTGCTACGAGGCACAACGAATACAACTTTAGTTAGTACAGGACGTTAGTCACACCTGCTTTACGTTTAACTTCTAAACAAATATCCTTAGTAGAATTAACCACATGGCGTCACTTGGTAACACTTGTTTCAATATTCATTTATAGAAAAACAAGTTTTTATTAAGTTAGTACATAAGAGTTTGCATACGCCTATGTTTCTTCACGATTGCACTAGTGTGTGAAAGACATGCACCAACTCAATTCCGGATCTATCCAATAGATAATCACAAGTTTCTATTCCGTAAGTTTTTCTATTTCAATGTTCTCCAATGCTGGGTGTAAACTTACGCATTCTTATCATAGCCTTCCCTTACCATTCTTGAAGTATCTCTCTTGGATTCACGTTAAAAAAAAAAGCCATCCTATTATGTATGTAGTATTGTATCATTCGTACCACAATGCAAGACTGCCTTATACAAAATGTGGTCTTTGTAATTTTTAATCAATGTAAGCCTTTACAATAATCACCCCATAACTAAACGAGACACCGAAAACTTCTTTAAATAAGGAAATGGGTCATTCTGTATCAATTGGACTAGTTGTTCCCACACGTGACCATCTGCAATTTTATGAGAAAATTTTACATACAACTGTCAAAATTGGTAAGTTCTGCAAAGTTTACACCATTAGCTTGAGGTTTAATATTCGGGACGAACGTAAGCCATAGCGCTCTTACCGCTCAGACAATTAATTTTATTTATACATTTGACGTTAAAGGACCCCTAAGCGCGATTGTCGTTCGAACAAACAGCCAAGTTTTGCGGTCTGCCCTGGCTAAAATATAATAAGAACACAAGGATGATTTCTGAATTTATTGATGGCTTTGTCATCTTTTGTTCAGGTCGAACAGCAATATGAAATGGGTCTATGTCAGAACGCCCACAAAAATGGTCAGATCGCCCACAGAAACGGCTAAACACGCAAATCCAGAAATGGTCAGAGCGCCCACTCTAAAAATGGCAACAACGTTGGGTCTACGTCAGACGCCCACTTCTGAAAAAATGGCAAGAACGCCCACAGAAACGGTCAGATCGCCCACTTCTGAAAAAATGGCAAGAACGCCCATAGAAACGGTCAGATCGCCCACCAGAACGACAAAACACGCAAATTCAGAAATGTTCAGAGTTCCTACTGGTCAGAACGCCCACCGAAACTCGAAAATAAGTCTTAAAATGAATTTAAGTAAAATAAAAGTAATGTACAATCAACATGCTGCAAAGAAGGAAATATTAATTCACGGAGAGACAATAGGCATAGTTAATGAGTATGTTTACTCAGAGCAGCTCAAATCAACGTATGCTACTCGTTTAGAAGAACACATTTTATTTTCAAAAGAAAACTACCAATGTGTCTCAAGAGTAAAGTTTATAAGCAATGTCTCTTACCTGTGATGATATACGGCTGTGAAACTTGGACATTGAATGCACAAACGACTCAAAGATAAAGACTCACAGAAAGAATTATGATGAGATGCATGATAGGAACAACTATGAACGACTAATGTATTACATTGGATTACCAGAGGAAAAAAACGACCGATAAGATAAGATAAGATAAGATAAAATTAATTGTATGGGCGGTAACAGCACTATGGCTTACGCCCGTCCCGATACGGGGGAAGCCCCTTATCTTTGTCACGTCTAAAAATAGCTGTTAAATAAAATGATAAAACCATATAAAAGATGAAGATCTAAGCTCTTCAGAAAAATAAAATCGTAATAAAAACTAAAGATGTAGATGGTCTTTAGCAGAAAAGGTAAAAACGTGAAGGCTGTAAATAGGCCTTCACAAAAATAAAATAATACTACATAAAACATAACAGCTATGTGACATAATCATCTCAGAGAGACGGAGATAATCCCGTCTCACGGACATAACTAAAAACTCTCCGCAACATATCAGGTTCATCCCCTAACAATGACGCCATGTCATTGGGGATGTTATAACGTTGTCTGAGATGATTATATCCGGGACAATCTAAAAGCACGTGACGAATACTTAAAAATACATTGCAATTATGACAACGTGGTGGATCCAATCTTCGTAACAGATATCCGTGTGTTAGGCGACTGTGGCCTATCCGTAGGCGACATAAAAGAACTTCTTCAAGCCTACTATCTCGGCAAGATGATTTCCATGGAGCAACCGTTACCGTAATTTCTTTCAATTTATTCACAGCTACGTCATCCCATCGTCGCTGCCATTCATTCCGAGTAACTTGCTTATAATATATCATCATGTCCTGAAATGGGACATGATGTATATCAATGTTAGCTCCTAAAGAGGCCTCACGAGCAGCGTCGTCTGCCAATTCATTGCCATGGATACCAACATGACTTGGTATCCACGAAAAAACAACCTCACCACCGCCAGAGCAGATGGCGTGTGTCTTACAGAGAATATCTTGCACGAGCGGATGTTTCGAATACATATTGTCGAGGCTTTGAACAACACTCTTCGAATCTGTACAAACAAGGATGCGGTTGAAACCATGAACAAGACTAAAATCCAAAGCCTTTAAAAGAGCATATAGCTCAGCAGTAAAAATACTGGCGTTGGGGTTAAGACAAAATTGACGGGCTTCCCCTTCTACAACAAACGCACATCCAACAGATTCATCTGTTTTGGATCCATCGGTAAAAACTGATATAAAACGTGGGTACTGACTCTGCAACGCAAGAAAACGTTGCTGGAATTCAATCATGGAGGTCTCCGATTTCTTAAGGGTTGACAAAGAAAGATCAATCCGTGGGCGGGCAAGTGTCCACGGCGGACGGAGACTAAAACGGACAGGACAGACAGTTGGGCGGTCTGCATTCAGATTCTCCAACAACTCTGATGCTCGGATGCCAAGTGGTCGGGTAGCGTGACCACGGCGTTCATATAGGGCTCGTTGGACTGGGTATACCACTAAGTTATGTGCTGGGTTGCTTGCCAAGGATGATATCTTAGCAAGATAGCTCAGCACATAGTACATCCTATGAATCGCGAGCGGTGGTTCACCGGCATCAACACAAAGACTGGTCACAGGACTTGTGCGATACGCGCCAGTGGAGAGTCGAATTCCAGCATGATGGACACTATCCAGCGTATGTAACGCTGAAAAGCGTGCAGACGAATAAGCGTGACAACCATAGGTGAGCTTAGATAAAATGAGTGCGCGATAAAGGCGCAACAAGGTTGTACGGTCAGTACCCCAAGTGGGATGACTTAAAACACGCAATAAATTCAGAGCTCTCGTACAGGAAATTTTAATTTGGCGAAGGTGACTACGCCAATTTAACTTGGTATCAAATAATAATCCGAGGTATCGTACCTCCTCGACGAACTGGAGTTGTCTGTCTCCAAGATAGAGATCTGGGTCAACGTAATAAGTTCGTTTACGGCTGAAGTGGACACAGACTGTCTTCGTTGGTGAAAAACGAAAACCAGTCTGGTGTGACCAGTCAACAAGACGGTTAAGCGTCAACTGGATCTGCCGGGCTGCGAGGTTGATATTCGCAGACTTACAGACAATCGTCAAGTCGTCAACATATAAAAGACCTTGCACAGGGGGGCGAATACAAGACATAACACTATTCACTGCAATAGCGAACAGTGTTACACTCAGCACACTCCCTTGAGGTACGCCATTCTCCTGTAAATAACGCTCTGAGAAACGATCACCAACACGGACACGAAAATAGCGATCGCGAAGAAAATTTGTTATAAAATGGGCCATATGGCCCCTTATGCCCCAATCATGAAGCTGGCGTAGTATCCCATATCTCCAGGTGGTATCATAGGCCTTCTCTAAATCGAAGAACACAGTAAGAACGTGTTCATTCCGGAGAAATGCATTCTGAACAATAGACTCTAACCTGACAAGATGGTCGACAGTTGAGCGATATTGGCGAAACCCACACTGATCACTGGAAAGCAAGTTGTTATGCTCCAAGTACCACATTAGGCGTCGGTTTATCATTCGCTCAAATAGCTTGCATACGCAGCTAGTGAGAGCAATGGGCCGGTAACTGGTGGGGTTTAGTTTATCTTTGTCAGGTTTCAGAATGGGAATGACAATAGCTTCTCGCCAACTAGGAGGGAAGCTATCAGTCCTCCAGATCTGATTATAGAGATTTAGCAAGAAGACCTTTCCTTGGGAGGGAAGGTGTCGCAGCATTTCATAATGGAAAAAAAAAAAAAAAAAAACGACCGAGACGACGTCCAAATGCAAGATGGTTAGATAAAATTAAACGTTTTTCAGGAGCTACATTCATGAGGATTGCAGCTAAGCGAGATACGTGGAAAGAAAAGGGGGATGCCTTTATCCAGCAGTGGATAGAAAACGGTTGAATATGATAATTGTTCCTTAAATTACGTTTCATATGTGCCTTTCGAAGGTAATTAAATAAAAATTGTACTTAAAAGCTAATAGAATGAAATTAACTACATTTATCATGTTTTCATTTGCACGTTCAAAACAGCTTGAATTTTAAATTATATTTCAACGAATATTTTATTTAGTTCATATTGCTTTAATGTGACGTGTTTTCAATTTCCCTTTTCTACTGTGATGTGGATTTCGCTTCTGATGAGTTTTTCTAAGGCGATATATTAGACTTAATAATATAACAACATAATAATACATAGCAGATAATTATACTTAGGAAAAGAAACACACAAACGCAACATTATCGTATAAATATTATACTCGCTCCTGTAGCTTATGTGCACAGCCCCCGACCCGACTCCGACTCACTTGTTTAAGAGTGGGCGTTCTGACTGGTAGACTTTATGAACGTTTTCCCGAGTTCTTTTTTTTTTTTTTCATTATGTTTCTTCAGTATCGATTTAATGGAAGTATTAAACTGCAAAAAATTAAAGTATTAACCGTGTACCTTGCTAGGGTTTGTATTTTCTAACCTGTGGGGATCCTGATCATTTTGGTGGGCGTTCTGACCCTTTTTAAAGTGGGCGTTCTGACCGTTTGTGGGCGTTCTGACCATTTTCAGAAGTGGGCGATCTGACCAGTGGGCGTTCTGACCATTTTGGTGAACGTTGTTGCCATTTTTTCGAGTGGGCGTTCTGAATTTGCATGTTTCCTATTTTGGTGGGCGATCTGACCAGTGGGCGTTCTGACATAGTCCCTATGAAATTTGCTGTGCCTGCGCAACTTCTTTTGCGTAACTAAATCGTAAACTTTCAGTGAATCTCGGTTAAAACTTTTGATGATATTCGAAGTCGAAATTAACAACGAAAGTGACAACTGTTGGTGGATTGATCCTGCTAATGTTTTCCAACAGTGTAGCAGTAGTTCACAGCCCTGTCAAGAACTGTACAGATTATGAGATAATAAAAATATTGAAGGAAGGAATACACGTTACTACAAACCATACTGAAAAACTGCAAGTCATTACCTTAGCTCTAAAGAGTTGGTCTATTGAAAAGACTGGTTCAAAATTTTGATTGAACAGACTACTGGACAATGGTGTACTTTCAGTCATGTAAAAAGAAAGGAAACATTCTCTCGGAAGAAAAAAAAATAGTTGTTAACTTTTATCAAAAATTATGAATTCAGCAGGTAAAAGGAACTATATTTGTTATAACTATAACTACGGCAGAAGATAAAAAAAACTGTTGTTCATTAGTACCAGTATAAGGAAAACGTTTGAACTTACAATGATGGAGATAGTCCACCATTGTACTTTTAAATGCGGTCATATTGGTGAACTACAGAACTCATTAGGGATGGCTTCCTCAATTCAATTTGTGTTTGCTCTATAGACGTGTTTTCAATACTTTCAATACCTTCGACGCTTGTCAGGCATCCACATCAATCGATACTTCAAATAATTTTATATCATTTCTGACAGTATGAAAATAGTCTCGCAGCGAATCGATTATCTATAACATTTTAGTCAAAGCTTCCTGAATTTCCAAATGAAAGCTGAAAGGAGTTTTTATGTTTCCGTGTGTTAGGGATGAAGATAACAAATCAACATATTACCTACTGCAATTAAGAGATGTATACTTCAGCTCAATTCTCACAATTTCTAGTTAAACAATGGAAGACCCCCCCAATGACAAACCTTCCCGTAGTTCAGTCGGTAATATCGCGGACTTCATATTGATAATACAACGTCTCGCTGCCAACCAGCCTAACTAGTTTTCCAGTTACTACTCACTTTTAAAATAATATACCAACCATCCTATTAAAAACCCTTCAAAAAAAAAAGTACGTATACCATACAGGTCTCCCTCTTTCTCTCTTTGTGTGCGTGTTTATCAAAGAGAAATTTGTGTAAGTCCCAGTTTCTGAGGTGATATATGAAGCTTACAAAAACATTATTATTTTTGAAAAAGGTTACCTTCCGCTCTTACATAAAAAAGTAGTACACATTTTATGTATTAACAGATCAAAAGGTACAAAGTAAATAAACTAAATACTACATGGGTGTGAAAATACCCTGGAAAAATTGTACTTGACGCAAATCTTTCAGAAATATAGTGGTGTTGATACGGAAGAAATGAATGAAATCGAAAATGATCGATTGGGTTTAATCGTGTGGCATTTTATCATTTTAGATACTCAACAAATGACTGCTGAGTTCCTAGTAGAACTGGCAGAAAATATTACGATCATTCAACACACAACTACGTGGCCTTAGAATAATGAAGGAAAATCTAATCCTGGTGAAACTGCACTTCTGATGAACTTCCAGAAAATTACTGATTTACAAGGTGTAGCTCAGGACGTTTACTGGTAAAATACACAAGTTACTGCACCCTTTTATAGTCTATTATGATAACGATTACGAAGTGCGTGAGTACACGCTAAATGACATTTTAAGACATGATTCTGTCGCAGTACAAATTTTAAAAATTAGGCCTACTGTAAATTGAACTGGATATCAACATTATGCGTGGTCAGCTACTTCAATAATATATTACTTACGTACGCTCAGTAACGTCACTTCAGTACTTGGCAGCTCTGGTACTATCAAAATTAAGGATGACCAAGAATTAGTTTGTGTTTACATACTTTCTCAAAAAAGTGTCGTGTTTTTAATACTTTGAGAAAACAGTAAAACAAAACTGGGAATCGCGTTCAAAATATTATAATTCAAAAGTGAATGTGTTTCAAGAGGACTTCACAACTGAAGACATGTATGTAAAAAAATTCTCAACATTGTATTTGAGGTACAGAAGCCACATCTGTACGGTTCTGCAGAAGTACAAGCACTAACGTTTAAGAATTTCTCAATTTGTGCAACCATTTTATTTTGGTGTACACAGAGTAGATTACGAAATGAGTGCTGAAGCTAAAGAACTAACAACAAGGGACTGCTTAATAGAAGTGCCAAGCAACAATTATAATATATACCTATCCTGGGAGTTATAAAGCAAAGTTAACGTTAACTTAAATTTTCTGCATTAATTTTTTTTTGTCAACTGCATGAAAAGCATTAGTCTTTAAGATTACTAACAGCTAAAGATTGAATTACGCAGACACTGCAACTTCCATACTAGCGTTATTTACATTTTACCCTGGGTACAATCCAAAACTTGCTTAATTATTTCGTGTGACAATCGCGATTTCTTTCCTTACACCTCATGTTTTAGGTCTTGAAATCTTAAACCATGCCGTAGAACTTCTTCAGTATTTCAGGCAAGTGTACGTAACATTTCGTAACAGCTGAAAATGGTCGAAAGGTTATTCTCAAAATTAGCCCACTTGATATTGATTAACCCAGAGAAGTTGTTAGATAAAACTAGCTATTCATTTCAAATAATAGCACAAGTCACTGCTCTACAAATTTAAGAAGAAACGAACAAAAATTAAATTGAAAAATAACAAATAAAACTGAGCATACAATAAATCAGGAACTGTTGTATCGGTTTCTCACTTCCGCAACATCCAACTACTACTGAAATCCAGCTTGCTTCCACACACAGTTCTACTATACTGAAACTAAACTTTTCCTGGCAAGAAACAACTTTAAAAACAATGACAATATACTGGCCATTTACAAACTTATCCTTCAACAACAGGTGCAAAATGTTATTCATCTGTATACAGTTAGAGCATCAGCAATTCCTAATTCCAGAGTAAGCGGATTATCAATGGAACATACGCGACGAGTGTAGAATGGTCCACTGAGCCTATGCTCCCGGCAACAAGATATCCCGCTGAAAATCGCGGCACTTGAGTGATTCTCTACCAAAAAGAATCATCCGATTTCAAAATTATATATTTTTCTTAATGAACATAGAACCATGCAGTAAATTTTGAAGAACATGTCTGAATATAAAGTTTTACAATGTTCAAAAATGCTAATGTGCCCTCCTGACGCACGTCATATATCCACACAATAGTTCAACTCTTCCCATGCATGAGCTAGTAGTATGTTAGGTGCTACTGCAGCTTTTGCTGCTGTTCTGCGGTGTTGCAGTTAGTCAAAAGTTTTTGGCAGAAGGGAGCATGTTACACGAGCCTTTTACATAACCCCGCAACGAAAAGTTACATATAGTGAGGTCGGGCGACCTTGCTGGCCAGTAGTGCAATGCCAAGTCGGCACACCCCTTCAGGCCGATCCAACGCTGAGGAAGTTCGTTGTTCAGCAATTCTCAACATCCCGGTGCGGTGGTTCTCCGTCCTGCTAGTAATCAAAATCATCGCAATATGCTCAGAAAATCATCGGAACTGCGAGAAAATCCAATTCAGCAACATTTCCAAGCATGAGATGTTCGTGACAGTGTTTTTATTAGGCATTGCACCACTAGCAAACAAGGTCGCCCGACCTCACTGTATGTTATTTTTTCTTGTGGTGTTGTGAGTATGTGAAAGACTCCGTGTAAGACCCCTCTGCCAAAAACTGTTGACTAACTGCAACACCGCATAACAGCAGTAGTGACTGCAGTAACACCTGACATGCTAGCTCATGCATTGGAAGAGTTGGACTATTGTGTGGATGTATGCCATGTGTCAGGAGGAGAGGACATTGAGCATTAAATTTGTGAACATTGTAAGTAAATTTTGTATTCAGATATGTACTTTAAAATTTACTGCAAAATTCTATGTTCATTAGTTTAAAAAACAACCTTTTGGAACCGGATAAATCTTTTTAAAACACTCTGAATGTTTATTAAAAAAATATATGTATTCAGCCACTTCATGCGAGGGGATGTTGGAACTGTCTACCTTCGTATGCCACACAATTTGCACTCTCGTGACTTACCACTTCCTTTGACAGTAACCTTACCGCTCCTCTCCATTCCGAAATGTCGACCAAACGCTAAGAGAATCATGCGCTGAAGTTAATTTTTTTTTAATCTTCTTCCCATAACTTCTGGTAACATTCGAGGGGGTTAAACCTTCATCCGCTGATTTTCAGGCACGTTTACCATAGCATTCACCCACAGAAAAATTACAAAAACTTGATTCGTGTCTACTTTTCCTTTCCAATGTAACTGCTGAAAACTGACATCATATCATGTATTACGTATCTACCGATTGCAACAATAAAAAAAAAAAAAAATTGCTCGCACAGCCATTCTCTACAAAAGAAATTTATTCAGTTTTTACGGAAGTGCAAGTTATTAAATTCATCAGATTCCATAACGTTTGTTGAACACGGAAAATAAAGGTAGACAGTGCCACCATTTCCTTGCATGACATGGTTAAGTACATAACTTTCGAAATCAAAAATATGTTGTTGTTTGTTAGGCAATCACTGTAGTACCACGATTTTCACCGCATAACCTTCCTGTCAGTTGGCCGGCAGCACAGGCTCTGCGACCCGTACACTCGCGTGCCGCGATTATGTTCCATTGACAATCGGTTTACCCAGCAAGTCTGTTTTAAAATGAATGGCATTAAAAATATTAGGACATCTTAAGGACTGTCACATAATACTTTGAAATTCTGAAGAAAAATCACGTCATAGTCCCAGTGATGATTCCAGTGATTCTGTAGTTTAAAAAAAAAAGTAGTTTTATTTGCAGTCTTCTTCCCAATAATTAATTGGTAGTGGTACAGTTATTTGTCATACAAGGCAAATGCGGAGATGGTACCTACAAAACTATACTCTGGTCGATAACCTTTCGAGCCCCCCCCCCCCCCCCTCTATTCCAGCCTGGTATGCTTAAAAGCCATATTTAAAAAGAATGAAATTAATTGGTACCTACGAAGGAACAGAATACCAAAGAATCATCACAAGAAATGTGAGTGCTGAATAAAACGTTGAAACAATGTTTTGTGTGACAGAAACCAAAAGATTCCTAATATAGTATTCGAATTTTATAATAAAAATAAGGGAAATTTAACGTAACATACTAGTCTTTTGTCTTACAGCAAGTAATCTGAAAACAAGGAACTTCAGTGTTACACTAAATTTAAACATTAATTTTCACAAAATAATTGATTGGTCTTTTTTATAAAAATTATCTTAAGTTAAAAATCCAATTGATATCTAAATTAAACAGTTATTTAATAATCACAACATTGCATTCTGAACTTTTCAATTTCAATCAGAAACAACAATAATCATGAATAACATTAAAGATAAACTGTTAAATTATGTATCATTCTTACAAGTGACACTTGTACTTATTGGTTATAAAAAATAGGTGATCAGAAGGATCCTCTGTAGTATCTTCTTGGAAAAACATGAACCTTGTTAATGGATGACCATCCCATGCATGTCATCCAATATGGGAATGAAATTCCCAAGTCATCTTGTCCACACGTTCATGCGATCGATACCGGAATCCTGAAAAACCTGAGGATAACCATGGAATTGATTAATTCGACAGCAGTTACTCTAATACATGGCCAACATACTATATACAAATAAAATATCATATAAATACATGCTGGCTATGAAGACGACAATGAAAATATGAGTTTACACTTTCAACTGAATTATGCAAATAACGTGAAACACATTTCTGAACTAATTTATATAGAACAAACTTCAGACTTCCTAGCATAACGCCTTACTTCGACATGTCAGCCCGCTGACATGATAAGTAACGATACAGAAAAAACAGTTTTAAAAAATAATTCTAAATTTAGAAGCAGTTTGTTGATTAGCTTCGAATATCGAGCATTTACTAGTGTAACATATTTGAACTAAACTGTGTTCATGGGACCATGAGGTTGTAACTTAGCAAAACCAGACAGGTGCGTTTCCTTCTTGATTTCTTTACACCATAATTCTGAAAAAGACAACCCTATAACCATACAAGTTGCATATCATCACAAAAAGCTTATCAATACGATAATCAAGGCTGCAATCGCTTGGTAGAGATGATAGAATCTAGCTAACAATAACTGTTTACGTTTGGAAACTGTTACCCATGTAACAGTAACAGCAGTTCACACATGAACCAAAGGCACACTATAATAAAACAATTACATTTTACGTATACATCAAGCAGAACTTAAAAATACTACGGCTTTTCAATTTCGTTAGCGCTTAGATTGATTTCATGTACTTGAAACTCCAGTAATTTCAACCTTCGACATCAAAACCCAAAGTTGAACAGCTAAAGTACAGAATTCAATACTACTTCACTAACTGCAAATTTGATACATTGAAACTGCCTTTAAAAAGCAGTCAAACTTGTGCGAAATTCTCAGAAATGTTAGTCTTCTTCATATAACATTTGCGTTCATGCATTTTATTATTTGCTCCGATCGAACGAAACCTGCTAATTGAGGACCAGGTTGTGTAATTAGCCATGCGTTGAGAAATACAAACATTGCTCCCTAGTTGATAACTAAAAGGAAAATACGAATATTACAAATTAATGCTGCTTGTCTTCCTCATCAAAGTATTTACTATCCTTTTACTGAAAACAATTATCCTAATAAAGGAACAACCTTAGGTGCCTTACAAGAAGTTGTGCCCCCCGCCACAAAATCTTACTTTTAACTTTTTTAAATAATAATAATAATTTTGCGTACCACGGAGGTAACCAAGTTCGCTATGAAGTTGACAATAATGGAACAGTGATTCTAGACTGTTCGTGAAGAAGACAACTTCTGTCAAACTATTTCTTTTGTTCCATTATTCCCAATATTAACGTAGTTTAATTTTTCTTCACTACAGATGCAAGTATTAATAAGTTCCTTAAATTCCAAACCAGAGGTTTAGTTGAATGATAATCGTTTAGAAACTTAAGCTTTTTCCTTCAATAAAACAAATGCCAAAGTATCTCAACTAAGCACAAAGGACCACTTTTCAGAAGAAAATCACCCACATAAAAGTAGCACGCTACTTGCTGTATGCCTATATTGAAACATGTGTTCTGTACGTAAGAAAAAGTATTGATATAAACAGCTTAAATTCCGAGTTTCTAATTTTAAATTTTCCCTCTTACCACTTCCACATAGTGTCAAATATCTTGATCACGATATGTTTGAAATCAGTTAGTTTCTAAAATACAACTAGATGGAATACGGAGAAGTCGGAGGTAACTGAAAATCATAACCCTGAAAGGCACATACCCTGAAGAAATGGAGATCCAAAAGTCAACATCATTACCGGGTGATACTAAATAAATAAATAAATAAATAAATAAAAAAAAACCTACACGAACCCAGAAACTTATTACATCATTGATAATATGGGTAATTTTTTTATTAATACTTTTAGCAGACTACACAAAAAATCTAAATCAAGCATTCCTATTTCAGAAACACAGAAAACCTGCTTGAGCTGACAGATTGAACATCAAGCACTTATACGCTACTGTTGTTCAATAAGTCGGTTCTTTTACATAATGTGCAACTGAAAACGCTTAAGATACAACGTAAATGAAATAATAGAACACCAATGGGGATTCAGAAGAAGAACCCTATCTACGCTGGACCTGATTTTCACCTTGAGGCAAATATAAAGAAGAAATGGGAATACAATGGGATGGTTCACCAGCAGTTCAATGATTTAGAGAAACGACTTGATTTATTAAAAAGGAAATATATATACGATATGGTACGATTCAGAATTCCGGAAAAACACTTGTTCAGCTGGTAAGGATGTTTCTGCGATCCTGTAAGCAGAATACTTATCGGTAATAATATGTCAGATAGATTAGGGATTCGCAGCAACCTTGAATCAGCTGTCCATATATGCACATGATACAGATTAAATAGGGAATGATACAGATGGCCTACAAAGTAACACCGCTGTGCTAGTAGAAGCTCGGGAGAAGATAGGGCGAATGTTGGGATGGCAACGATATGTACAGCCCTGGCAACTGCCTTCCCCATTCTCTAATTACCCCATCCCGGCTTGTGCCAAAGATGCCGAAAGCCCATACATGAATTCAAATTCAATGAGCACGCCATGCAGGTTGGGTAGGAGGAAAACCATCGTGATTAGGAATAAGAAAACGACGTGAAGAAGAACGAGACGTAGTTGGGAGAAAAATATTAGAAGGGATTTTTGAGAGAGAGAGGTGTTGTGTTCGTGATGAAAACTGGATTGATCTTGCCCTGGACAGAATCCCATGGCAAAGGTTTGTTAGGGCCATTCCATGTGAAATCGACACTTTTTTTTTTTAAACAAAATTCTACCTCATCTCAGATTTCATGATTTTTTTGTTTTGTTTTTTGCTTCTACCCGTGGAGTATATCAAAAATTATAATTTTCAGATTTTGTGACGCAGTGGTTCTTGTTCTACTAGCGTTCAAAAAACACAAAAACAGTCCAATTTTGCGTGTTAATTTACAAATTTACGTATTACTAATCAAAGGTTGCTAGAGATGGTTCATTTTAAAGATATTGTAACAAGCTTTCGTCACTTGATAGAATTGCACAAAATGTTGTTTCCCGAAAATTATCCCGAAGTTTTCAAATTTGATTTTCTCAAAAAATCCTACACGTTGGTCATACTTCCTTACAACTACCATGAAAATTATTATTTGGGACGATAATGAATGGGATCGCGACATTTCCAGCAACCACATCCAGTCCTCAGATTCAGTTTAGAAGATATGAATTCACGTCCCGTATAATTTGAATGAAGCAGAAAACAACAACATATACATTTATTGTTCTTGGCAATTTCACAGTATTTCTTTACTTTGGGTATACTGTTTTACCCAGGATGTTGCAAACGTGATTCCTGATATTAAAGAAAAAGTAATGATCATCGAGGGTACACAAATGCTTCGTTTGCGTGGGAAAATGAACTTTAGAGCTTGGTATTTCCAATCCCATTAACAACAGGACTGAGGCGTCCCGATACTCTCAAATGCTTGGAATCATCTTCATCGACAAATGCAAATTACAAAACTGTACAATGGGGTGTAAGGGATCCCCCAAAGGGAAAATGGAATTTCCAGAAAATTTCTGCAAGGTAGGTCGTTATATGCACTTTTCGCCAGGTAACAATAATTCGTTTGCGCCAGGTCGATCTCTCTAGCAGGTTTCCTTTGCGGGACAATTGTTTTTAAATGATTCGCGGTTGCATAACGAACTGAGTAAGAATTACATATATTTAATGTTTGGTGTATTTATCAGTAAAAAAAAGACTGTCATTGTCCTGTTCGATGGCCGTGGTTACGTCTATCATCTCTACTGATACATTCATACTTATGTCGAACCAATATTTACTCCGGAGACTATCTGCAAATTCACTTTTTTACTTTGGGAAATCCCTATCGCATCCGATGTACAATTTTGGATGGAATATGCATTTTTGGATAAAGCAGTTTGAGGTCTTTGAGGGGTACCATGCCTATTCAAATCCTACCGTTAAGGGTATTTAAAACGTCACGCTCTACAGTTCATTTTCTAATGCTTTCGGCGGCCTGTAGAGCCAAAACGACGCATTTGTGGGCCCTCGATGGTCTATGCATTTTTTTTTTTTCCTATTTCGATGTCAGGAATCTCATCAGGAGGTTTCGTCGGTGTTATGTTTGCAACACCCTGTATACTAGCTCCTAATAAAATATTTATAAAATGGACCCAGGGTATTTCGTCAGTCACACCAGGCAAATATCGGATGTATCTTGAACTATGCATCCTACCGTCTTCCTGCATCCTGTCCCCTGCATCCATATACGACTAACGCTAAAGATCATAAGTAAAATGAAAATTATTGATATGTACCATAAATATCTATCCTCCGTAGGCATATGATTTTTTTTTATCTCGCAATCCATTATCGTCCCAAATTATAATGTTCATGGTAGCTGTAAGGAAGTATGATCAACATGTAACGACAGCTTGTGACAAGAGCTTTAAAATGAGCCCTCTCTGAGCTCTCCAACACTAACCATTGATGAGTAATAAGAAATTTTGTAAATAAACAACATGCAAAATTTGACTGTTTCTGTGGTTTTTGAACGGTATAGAACAAAAACCACTAACTCACTCACTCTATGGCTTATGGAACTCGCAAGTTCATCGCCGCAGTAACAAACGTTCGCCATTGGATTCTATCCTGGGCAGTATCAAGCCAGTTTTCATCACGAACACCTACTTCTCGAAGATCTCTTCTAATATTGTCCTCCCAACGACGTCTCGGTCTTCCCAATGGCCTCTTTCCATCGGGTCTTCCAACCAGGATAGAATATAATCGTCTTTCCCCCATCCGAGCTACATGCCCTGCCCACCTTAGTCGTCTCGACTTCATTATTTTTACAACATCTGGTGAATCGTACAGTCCGTGGAGTTCTTCATTATGCAGTCTCCTCCACTCTCCAGTCATCTCGTCCCGTTTCGGCCCATATATCTTTCTCAAAACCTTATTTTCAAATACACGCAATTTATGTTCATCTGCTAGGGTCGTACTCCAACTTTCGCAACCGTAAAGTATTAACGACAGAATAACCGTTCTGTATATTTTTAATTTCAATTTCCTTGATATTAATCGCGATGTTAGAAGTTTTTGGAAGAACTCCACTTAGGAAGATGGTTAGAACAAAAACCACTGCATCAAAAAATCTGAAATAAATAATTTTTTATATACTCCACGACCAAAAGACATAGCAATCTGAGATGGTGGATTGAATTGACGTGGAATGATCCGTTACTACTGAATTATCCGAATGATAAAGATAAAATTAATTGTATGGACGGTAACAGCACTATGGCTTACGCCCGTCCCGTTATCCGAATGAATAAGACAGACTCGAACACGCTGCTGAAAACCGGTAGTTAATATTTCGCTCTATGCAATAGATCATCTTCAGGTGAAAGGTAAGTTAAAAACTTGCATCAGAATACTAAAACTACCACTTGTATTAGAACTCCAGCCCGTAGGAAGACTGGATAACTTAAGAGTATCTTTTGGAAGGAGGCGGTGTACGTGTGGATTTCCTTTACAAGCTTTACGAAGCATTTGTCTCAACTACATTTACAACCTAAATTCCAACCTGATGCACCCAATCTAACCCGTTATCACATATAAATGTCAATGTCCGGAACAATAAATTTTAAAACCTAATAATTGAAACAACTAACCTGAACGTGTTTAAGTTTCGCCGGGAATGCAAAAAAAAAAAAAAGTCGGAGTCTTTGTTCTGCAGAGGTAAAATAATGTATTTTTTATACCTAATTTTTTTCGTGACCATGACCTACATTTACCCAGCGAATTGTGTTTTCTCAAAATACATCTTACATTAACAAAGGAACCTTATGAGACGGTTATATTTGTCACTCTTTAGAGGCCAAAAGGCCACCGGCTGATTATGAATATATACTGAGCAGATATGGTTTCTCCACCTATAACTCTACGAAGCAAAGAAAATTACAGTAAAAGAGCGTATTCCTCCAAACACTAGAAAATAAATAAATCCTTGCCTTTCATGGTCTCTCAGTCTAGTACTAAAATTATTCATTCTAAACCTTAGTCCATTCTAAATACATTGTGACCTGTGCCACACGTTGTTGGCAAAAAAAAAAGTCATATGTCCCACTACATCACAACAGGTCTGAATTGAACGAAAAGACAATTTCCTCCAAAATGTCGTTCTATGCATATAGCCTGTACAAATTTATGAAGACCCATAAAATGGTGTCATTCGCCTTTTGGTGACCATAAAATAAAACAATCACAACACCATGTAAGGAAAAAACCTGACTGGACCCCACGAACACGGAATGGTGTTTGAAAGTGCATCACGTCTTAGAACAAATTTTCACATCTCTCAATTTTTTCATAACTAGTTCCTCAAATATAAGCAGTAGTACGATTTCCTTTCTTTAAATTACAGAAGGCATTTTTTTTTTCTGTTTTCGGCAATATCTCCAACCATGACCCACCAAAATGGCTTTATACCTGGAAGATTTTTTCTCTTGTTTATTCTTGAGAGCTTCATTGTTATATAGGCTTGGATATTCATTACAACAATCAAGCAATTTCAACAATGATCAAAAACAAAAATTTGCAAGGAAAGAACTCTTGAAATGGCCTGAAAGTCTGAAATCTCTAGACATGAATTTGTATGAGCAGCATTGCAATTCGTGCAACGAAAAAATACATTCAACACACAGGAACGTAGTGCTGACATCTAGCTTTAGAGATCGTGGTTTTACACTAATCTTAAGACTCCAATAATCTGGTGAAAAAGAGAATTTCCACCCTTTTCTTTCTTCCTTAAATTTTAATTTTAACTTGCATTCACCTGCGCCTGTGTTGTTATACATAACTACGTCCACATTTTAGAAGACAGATGAAACGTAGAAAAGGCTTCTTTAGAAATATTAACATTATGAAAAAGCTAGGGACCTATGTTCCTCTTTATCAACTGTATACCTTGAATAGTTTTAAAAATGTTTGAGCATATTTCATTGAGTGAAAAAAAAAAGCCTTACTTAAGCAGTTTTAATGAATTACTACTCCAGCAGCCTAGAGCATTTTCATATCTCCTCCATCTAGCTTTTATATATAGGGTCATATAAAAAGTCTCCGCTGTTTTTTGGTACATTTTTGAACAAAAAATTTCTTTATTGAAAATCAATTTTAATCAAGTACATATTGACCATTATTATCTGACCTTTTGCCATTTTTCGAGTAGCTTCATAATTCCATCGGTGTAGAACTTCTTTGGTTTTTCGTCGAAAACTTGGCCAAGTGATTTTCAGCGGTGCTTCGGTCGGCCAATTTTTTACCATGAAGAGAGTTTTGCAGAGACCGAAACAAATGGTAGTCAGACGGTGCAAGGTCCGGGCTATACGGTGGATGCATCAAAACTTCCCAACCAAGTTCCGTCAATTTGTTCCGAGTCATCAAAGATGTGTGTGGCCGCATCTCCCTTTGCCAACACAACTCACTTTGCGTTGGCCAATTCTGGTCGCTTTTTCTGGATTGCTTCGTTCAAACGGTCGAGTTGTGCACAGTACAGGACCGAGCTGTGCACAGTACGTCCATTATGAGCTGCTGCAACCTGACGAAACCATCAATTCGGTTTTGATGCATCCACCGTATAGACCGGACCTTGCACCGTCTGACTACCATTTGTTTCGGTCTCTGCAAAACTCTCTTGATGGTAAAAAATTGGCCGACCGAAGCGCCGCTGAAAATCACTTGGCCAAGTTTTTCGACGAAAAACCACAGAAGTTCTACACCGATGGAATTATGAAGCTACCCGAAAAATGGCAAAAGGTCATAGATAATAATGGTCAATATGGACTTGATTAAAATTGATTTTCAATAAAGAAATTTTTTGTTCAAAAATGTACCAAAAAACCGCGGAGACTTTTTATATGACCCTTTATATAAGTGAGACAACTAAAAAAAATTAAAATATTTACACAACCTTGGCGTCGGAGTTCACAAAATGAAATCTCATTGTTCGTGAACGTAGGGAGTAACATGATGCTCGTTACGAATTACTTTTAAAAACAATCTGACGTTAAAACTTCTTTCACTAATCTGTGCTCCTTGTCAAAACATCCTCGCTCCCTGGTTGGGAACCACTGATGTAGTTAAGTTCTACATGTATTCCCGCAATTAAAATGTACATTAACTACGTAGCTTTTCGGGAAGGGCAACAAGATAAATGACATAAACGTACAATGTGTGGTACTTACGTAGTTTTAAGTTTCTGTACAAAATCACTATTGCTGTCGCCCAAATATATGCCCTAGTGCTCTCCTTCGTGAGCGCGCAGATGAAGAGCACTAGAGGTCTTGGAAAATATATTTGGGCAACAGTAATATTGATTTTCTACTCAAACTGAAGAGTAATTAAGTACCATACATTTTAAGGAACTATCTACCGTAAAAAAATTATGAATGTAACTCAGAAGTGCAAAAATTGTTATAAAATAATCCCGATGAAGCAACGGTCGCCACATATAAAATAAAACGTCTTTCGTACATGGTAGAACGTGCGTACAACCTAACAAGTTAGCTTGATCACTCTACAAATTATAAGCGAGATTAAAACAGTCTACACGCAAAGCATTAAACATATGCATTACAATATGTATCTGTTACTTTTTGCATTGTTGCAAAGGATATTATATCCAAGGGTGGCAGGCTGAGATTGACTATGAAAGCTCAAAAACTGTTCTTTAGTCCCGTCGATAACTAAACTACAGGCACTATTAGTGATGGAGGAGTATAATTTGAAACAACACGTGAGTTATGAAAATAGTAAGAATCATCCATCATCAGTCTTGACATTTAACCATCTCTTACCTTGGGATTTAGAATAGAAGATTTTTTTTTACAGTGAATTCACAATTCAGGTATGTGTACACTAAATGAAATGAGATTGAACTTCTAGGCCTACTTGGTCCCAGTTTCAAAGATTCATTTATGAATGGAAATCTGCGGAACTCCGCAAATAGTTAAAACTGATAACTGTACAACCAAAAATCCAACACAACCTTATATAGCCCTTGGGCATCTTCAGCTCAGGCCGAGATAGGGTACGAGACATGATGTAGGAAGGTATCAGTAATGGCTGTTTTGAAGGTACCCTCCCAACATTACCCTGGCATGGCTGTGTCACGATGTTCGGCAGGTGAGATCGTTCCCAGGACAGTCCGAATGCCAACCCACAAAGAAAACGCGTTAAAAACGGTATAGCCAGTTATGACGTCAATGTCTTACAACTAATACTGACCTTTAGCTATGTAATCAATGTGCGCTTATAGTAATATGGAATTAACAGCGACGGAAATAGTACCCATCACACTGAAATTCTCTTCACTGACTATCACCTTCAAATTCCGTTCACTGACTATACTAGTTTCGATCTTAGGAAATGTTATTTGTTTAATCAGTTCCTGATTGGTAACAGACTAGAATTTTTAATCAGCCTATCCTCATGTTCTTTAATATTCGATAAAACGAAAAACGAGTACAGAAAATCTACTATGCTAAATGTTATAACAACTTCCTTGAGGCAGCCCAAAAATACAAGCAGTTTAGATGACTAGCTTTAGAAGCCCCTGGGATTTCCCTCCACTGGTTTAAATACGCAAGCAGCTGAACGTCATATAACCTTGCAAAGTTTTAGTAAAATAGATAAATTATGTCTATTCTGCATTTCTGCTGTTACCTTGACAGTAACTATGGGAATTTTCCTATGGGCAAACTGAACAGTGGTAAAACTACATCTACATCTATTCCAAAGACTATTAATATGTTCACAGTAATCAACTGCCTTAATTATTAAATGATATGGACATTTGGAATCATAATTTGTACCAATTAATATTGCATATATACAATTGTAATAATACGGCAATAACAACATATCCACACACTAACGACTATCTTTAGATAAAAAAAAATGCTTAACATTCAACTATACCGACAAACAAAACACGTAAGAACATTGGCTTTTATCTTAAACTTCTGAAAATAGTATATATTATCTTTCGAGATCTTATCATGGTTTACACAAATTTTCTTCAAAAGCTAATATAGCTTCATATAATATACGTGTATATATAGGCCCTACATATTTGAATACCCCGGGGTAAACATGTATTTTGTCACTAATTAACATAATTACTTTTTAATGGCGATAATTTCACTTCAGAAAAATGAAACAAGGAATGTTTACTTCCATTTACCTGTTTTCCCGCTCTTTCATAAGCTACTGCTTTAGTTACACTAGACAAAACTCAATGATGATCCCGATCCACTTTTATTTCCCCTGCATTGCTATTCAATATTAATCTTGTTCTCACAGCTTTGCACTATACTTACAGTAGTGTACTTCTTTATTTTTGTTTCCAATTACACCACATTCTGCAGAAATACACAAACCCTCAAAACTTTAAAACAATCGCGTACATGTAGGAATGACCCTCAATTATTATTCTATGTTCCTCACAAAAGAACCATTCCTATTCCACAACTGAATTCCATCTATGGATTGCTAAAGAAACCACTGACAAGCAATGATATATATTTTTACAATTTTATTCAGAAAAAAAAATAATTTTTAAAGAAATACTTTTATTAAATAATTCGTACTAAAAAGTACTGGTAAAAAATAATTTTGTTTATGCAGGATTAAAAAGAAAAGCATGTGGACACTTCATATACAGTCACTTTATAAATTCTTTAATTCGCGCACCCCATGCTTTAAGTATGAATAAACAATATTATTTTTTACTTTTTAGTACGAATTGTTTAAGAAAAGTATGTCTTTAAAAAGTGTTTTTGTTTTTCGAGTTACTTCGGTGTTCGAATACTTTTTCTCAAGCTAATAATTTGTGACCCAATCCAAAAATGTACTGCAACCCCTTTATGGTCCGTATGTTTTTAAAATATATAAAAGTAACAATGGAATATTGCATTGTCACCCGACTTACTTCGCTGTGCTAAATTTCATCATTCTATGACGTCGGGAAATGAAAATTAACGTTGAAAGATTTAAGGACACCACGAACCATTGTGAACTAAAGAAAAGAATGAAAAAAAAAACACTCCACATGATACCTAAACTGAAAAAATTTAAGTCCTAGAAGAAATTCCAGCCTGAGCCATGGTTGCCCAAAGGCTATAAATTAAATTCAAAATCAAGAAACGCAAATGTACTTACTCATTGCTTTAACCAGAAGCATACTATAAGCTATATATGTGAACACAGTATAGACTCTTGAAACTCCTTAGTTACTGAAATACCAAATTTGATCTTTCTGCAAAATCTAAGCCACTTCTTCACACTGCATATGGTAGAATTGTATTTTTTTTTTAAGAATTACCATAAGAATTGTTAATATTTTACGCCCTACCAAGTCTTGGAACACCAGAATAAATAAATTTTAGCTTTCATTTCACCAGATAAATTTTCAAGACATAATTATTGCTTCCACAGTATAGTACCAACATCGGGACAGTAACCACTTGACCACGGGAGCTGGATAAGTATTGCTAATATTTCATTATTTTTTATATTTCGACCCACCTCCCATATAATCGTCAACAGTACCAGCAGGTAAACACGAAGGGAAAAATCTGGATACCAGAACAACCTTTAATGCTTGTGAAAAAAAAAAGGATATGAATCGATATAATGTAATATTAAATGTATTTCTTAAACGGAGAATAAAAGGAGTATCATTCATTAGGCTATAAAAGGAAGTTGAACATTATTTTGCTATTGTGCTTCTTCTAATCCACCCTAGATTACAGTTAACTACACCGGATTATTCAATTCATTAGAACTTTTTCTCTCTCTAAAAAAAAATTACAGGCATAAACGAAACAGTTTAATGTATCCATAACAATACATTTAAACCATCTCAAACTTGTTCATCGAACTACCATTCAAATCTCAAACTGGAATCGGTGGAATGCAACATATCATTTTATAGCTAATTGATATAAATAACTTGGAAGGCTTATTCAATTTCTAACGGTTTCAAAATGAAATACAAAACACCAAGGAATTTCATTATTTCAAAAAATGTTTTTATTACATGCATACGCATAAGAAAACCCAATCTATTGGTGGACTTTTTTACTTTAAATTTACCAAAGTAAAATTCAATTCCTACAGTAATTCAATACCTTCTTCACTGGTTTCCTCTTTTTTACGATGATTATTCACGCTTCTGCAACATCATTACACTTGCTAATTTACGCGTTAGAAACTGAACAACACAAACAAGCACTAGAGCTAAGTGAAATTACCTGAGTCAAGGAAATCAATGCTAGGAACCTTAACCTTCGACGTCCACTAGAAAAAGAATACTTTTCCACAGCACCATCTTTCTTTCACAACGGACAACACATGTGCGCACTAAGCAATGTCAGAAATAAAAAACATAAAAACTTATATCTACTCGAAGAACCTTTCAACGCCTGGCTTTTTTTCTCACGTTACACTACCTCCGCAAGTGACGTGACAAGCATATTTTAACTTACTGAATGATCCTTTATTACAAAGTAAAATTCAACAAATGCTCCTCTTCTACTTAACACATAAGAAAAATACTTTGGTTTCAGTAAACAAATAAAAATCAAACAGAATACAGAAAGAGACTGCGTACTTCTGGCTCATGTTTTTCCTTAGATAATCATTTTCCACTAAAACTAGAACACACTAAAGAACATTTGCTACAACACAGATAATACAAATACTTTTCAGTCTAAAAAATGCATCTACACTTAATCACACACTAACTTCAAAATCAGTTTTGGAGGAACATTTATATGCTAATGATATAACGAAAAAAACTAATGGATTTCAAAAGGTTTCGTATTTCCAAAGTGAAACAAATCTGAATACACTCTGTCTTGAGCGGATTCAAGAGTGATAATGACTACTTACATCAATTAGGAAAGCCAGAATAGGCCTAATTACATACGTAGCCTATAGGGTCGTTCCATGTCAGTTCAAGAGACATGACACCCATCATCTCAGATTTTAATGAAACTTGGCACATTTATTCCTCTTATATACAGAAGTAAACACGCTTTTTTTTCTCTCTCTCTAACTTATTTAGTTTTCATTTTATAGCCAATTGAAATTTTGGAAAGTTGTCCTTCTTCCTATCTCCGCAGCTGAAGAGGCAAGTTGATCTTGCAAAGGAAAAAAAAAATATCTTTCTTAATTATAACTGAAACGGTTAAAATTTCAATTATTATTAATGAAAATATGAGGAATTAAGAAAAATAAGAAATCTCCATCTAATGTTACAAAGCGAGAAAACATTTTTTTCACAATTTTATGATTCTTGTTGAAGAAAACATGGTCTCACGTAAAATCACATGTGAACAAAAGGGAAATCAATAATCAGATAAACCTTTCCCCCTACTCATTCTAGAGTTATGTTCTGTCATGCAAAAAAATAAAAGTAATGTTTTTTTTTGTTTTTGTTTTTTCAATCCTTCATTTGTGCGTGTGTGTGTCTTAACTTACTTTGTGGTATTTAATTATATATACATAACTGATTCAGAACTAAGTACATTACTTTCGGGATGTGATTCCTGACATCGAAACAAGAAAAAAAAACGTTCCTTCTACTAATATGGGTGAAACTCCGCTTAGTTTTGCAGATACAGCGTTTCCAACTTGGACCCCTAAACTGACGCCTCCAGCGGTAAGAAAATGAACATTCTCAATAAATCAGAAACGACACATGGAAAGAAAATTTCGTTTGCGTATATTTGTATCTAACAACATGGTGAATATCAAGAGCGAAAACACGAGTTTTCAGTGTTCCCAAATTGGTATAACGTTCAATATTTTCAAATGGAACTACGTCGTATTAATGGATATTTGGCATACCCTAGTGATAATGAACAACACACGTAAAGCACATATTTCAGTGTTGTAAACTATGGATCAGACTCGAAAGGTTTTCGCGATCTTATAGGGTAGGGTATAGTAATTTGGTGATATTTCTTTTATTAAATGGCTGTTTTTATGAGGAAAATAACATGTATTTTTTTGTTAAACTATATTTATATATTGATAGGCAGTGTTTTCCACTAGTTTACCAAGATATAATAAACACACCGTAATTGTAAAAACAATGAAAACACCATTAAACGGAAAGGTAATTTGGTGATAATGGGTTGGTTACTTGGTGACATGAATTATTAACCAGAACTTTTCCTAACCAAATGTACATACATGAAACAAATTTATCACTGGTTTATTAGACGATCTTTTATCACAGCTGTCTCATACGAACGTTGTTGTTATGTGCTCGTCAATGTCCTTGCCTGACAATTTTCATGAAAGGGTTAAATGAAAAAGCTGCAATGAATCCAGTTTGCACCGTCTTGCTTTTAACATCTTGTGAATACAAAAATCTACATTTCGAACACATCCAGGCATCATCATGATTCAAGTAGGTGTTTTTTTTTCCTGCTAAAAATTCATGAGTTTTTCACAGTTTTAGAAAGGCTCACTGGATTAAATAGTGATTGAAACCCCGTAAGGTCTGTGCTAAACCACTGATGAAGTGTTAAACTTCCCTGTCCTTGAAAAAATATTACAGACCCTTGCGCACAGAATGGCATATAACATTTAAACATTAGAACACTTACCATGAATTTTACTTAATATTAACGTACCCGTACTTAACAACACAACGTTTCTCTTAGATTTCTGACCACTGACTGGTCTTTGCTACAGAGAGCAGGTACTGGCACGAATAACAAAACAGGCAAAGCCAACCCCTGTGTGATACGCACGCGTCGTGAACGGAGCATGAGGGAATGTGGTGGTAGCGCTCTACAATACCCGATCTACGGTACGAAGTGAGGTGGGGTGGTCAGTCCCACGCTCGACTACCTCTACCTTCCAAAGGTGCCCATTATGAAGAACACGCTGCTACGAGGCTGAGTATATCTCAGAACGCCAGGCATGAGAAGTCTGCGAGAAAGTCGCCAGCGCGATTTTGAACCCAGGCTTGCAGATTCGTAGTCAGGGCGCTACCGCCTGAGCGACGGCAATTCCTACATGGCACGGGTAGTGAATTGGAAGTAGATGGCATATCATGAAGGTTACACACAAATCGTTGTACCTTCATAAGGGAACGGACTTTTCTGTGACAGGCCTCGGAAGAATTATCACCAAATAACTTTTACTTACCATACAAACTACATATTTTCCTTCATCTTTTGTTTTATCCATAGTTTCCAACACTGCAGTGTAAGCTTTATGTTGTTTATCATCACTAGGTGATGCCAAATATCCAGTAACACGACGCTGTGTCTACAAATTTTAAACGTTATACCATGTTGGTAACACTGAGAACCCGGTGACATCGTGTTTTTTCACTCCTGATATTCACCATGTTGTTAGAAACAAATTTACACAAACGAATTTTTCATTCAATGCATCGTTTGATTTATTGAAAATTATTCATTTTCTTACCACTGGAGGCATCAATTTTGGGTTCCATCTGCAAAACTAAGCCCAATTTCACCCATATTAATAGGAACGTTTTTTCTTGTTTCGATGTTAGGAATCACATCCCGAAAGTATTGTACTTAGTTCTGAATTTATGTACATATAAGTAAATAAATAAAACTCCACAGAGTAAAAGTTAAGATAAAAAAATATAGGAAGGAATGAAAAAGTCATTAATTTTACTTTTTTGCAATTATGGAATGATTAGGGGGGAAAAGGTTTCTCTGCTTATTCCATTCCCTTTTGTTGATATTTGATTTGGTGGAAACCATGTTTTCAACAAAAATCATAAAATTGTTAAGAAAATATTTTTTCCTCGCTTTATAACAGTAGATGGAGATTTCTCTTATTTTCTTTTATTCATTCCTCATATCTTCATTAATCATAATCGAAATTTTCACGAAGGTTCAGTTATAATTACGAAAGATGATTTTTTCCTTTGAAAGGCCAACTTGCCTCTTCAGCTGCGGGAATAGGAAAAATGACAGCTTTCCAAAATTTTAATTGGCTACAAAATGAAAACAAAATAAAAGACAAAAAGTTGTTTGTTGTAACTTAATATTTATGTATATAAGAGGAGCAAATATGCCCAGTTTCATTAAAATCTGAGATGATGGGTGTCAAAACCTCATTTTTTGGGTTGATTTAACATGGAATGAGCGAAGAAACAACATTTGATCACTCCCTATTTTACGCACACGTACTTGTTTACGTATAGTTGTCATCACGACGATGTAAAACCAAGTTTCGCCCTCTCCCTCCTCGTATTAACTATATAATTACTACTATAAAATTTATTAGCAGAAGGTCTTTGACATGCCCCAGAAAAACAATGTATAACTGTTAAATCTAAACAATCTAAAAAACAAATGAATGTATAGACAGTACCCGATTTAACAAGCTCTCCGTTCCCCAGAACCTATCATAGTACTCCTTTCGACAATTTTTTGGAAAGTATTTAGAAATTTAACACTGTTAATGAAGCAAATAACAATGAAAATACATCAAAAGTGAAACGTAACCTTTTTTTAACTTTCGTTCAGGCTAACTATTCCTGTATCTTGATGCATACCATTTTGTCAATGTGTACGTCATGAAGCGAACTTAATTATTTAAAGATCTGGTAAGTAGACCATTCATTTTTTTCAAGTACTAAGTCGTCAAGCACATTAAAAGCTACACTTAATATACTTGTACGAAATCCCTTTAAAAGAAACTGTAATGTCGAAGTTTTACATTGAATCCGTTCAAAAATGCCATCTTTCGCGGCATGTTTGTGAGGAGAATCAATTTACTTAAAGTCTGAAAATGGTTTTCGAAGTACCTATACCAGTACTCTATGTTAATAATTATTATTAGAAGTGTTATTGTTTTTGTTTGGTTTTTACGGTAGTAAAACTATTCTTTACACACATGAAAGTACTTTACGATAAACAGTCCTATTGTGTGTTAAAAATCGTGAAATTAAAGTGGTTCAACAGATACTGCATGGTAAAAATCATGGGGGGGAAATGCAATAATCCACTTTTATTAAAATATGGCTGTCTATGGTGAAATTAAGCTTTAGAATGTAATCAATAAAAAGCAGAAAAACTGTAGTTTTGCCACACAATACCACTTGAATCTTGTCACTAAAAAACCTTATCCGATAGTGCCTAAATGAAATTTTTAATAACGTATGATTTGGAAATGCATAAGAAACGGCCAATAAGATACAGCCTGTAACAAAACAACTGCATCACCTACATTAATTTTAGAATTTTAAGCAAATTTTGCAGTTAACTTTAAAATTAAGACGGTTCCAAATTGAGTTCTGTTTTTTTTTTTTTTTTTCCTAGTTCTTATCGTCTACTTATCTGTCCTATCAGGTGGCCCCTAGTCTATATAGGTAGCTGTTGCGGGATTACGTATATGTCAGGGTGTTTACAATTGCAGATCTCTCGCGTAGTTGACAGTTACTTCTAAAAATTGTTTTTCAACATTCTGTTTCTTAACTGTTGTGAAAGTGGAGTAGTTTTAATTCTAATAGTGCATTAACTATTACCAGAAAGTATTTCATATACGAAAGTCACACATCTCCGCGTATTCTGCTGGCTGTTTCAAACCACAGATTTTTACTGAACAGGCTGGTGTGCGTCATACAAACAGTTTGGAGAATAATTAGAAAGCAAACAAGGCCCAAAACATGATCTTTGGGGAACAGGTATGGCAAAAAACGTAAAACAAACGTTCGTTTAGAGCGTAAAGACAATAGCTTTAACAAACATAGCTTGTTCTGCAAGATAAATTGCTGATACTATGGCTACTGAAGTTGGTGTGCCTGTAACCACTGCTAAGTGGTTGCAAGAAAAAGGAATTCGTTAAGAGAAAATCCAGAAAAAAGACATTACTCAAAGCAGAGTAAATAAAGCCAGAAGAGATTCTGTCACTGTGTATGAGGCATGAAGTATTAAGGAGTAGGAACATGTTATTTTCTCAGATGAAAAATAAAGTTTATGGTGTTTGCATTTCGTTTACAGAACAACTATCTGAAGATGTGTTCACATTTTTCGAATGTGAAACTAACCTCTAATATACCGCATCTTCTCGGTCCGTTCAAGTCTGTCCATATAGTTTGCCGCTTCGTTAGTATTAAAAGGTTGAGAAACACTGCTCTATACTACTCATTCCCTTGCAAGGAATGGACACACGCACTTCTTGAAATGTAGCGACAGCCAGCATTTAAAGAAAAAAAAAACCGTTACACACGTACTCCAAACAGCAGCATGGGGAGTACGCCCTTGAATACTAAGGGCATCACTTTGCATCTTCAGATAAAAATCACCGACTCAATGTTGAAAACGAAAACAGGTTAGACAAATCTTACTGTACGCGATGCACATCGCCTTTGGGTTAACCATAGTAGTGACGCACCAATTTTTAGAAATTTACAGGAGGAATTGAGATAATTGCACGTGATGTTTGAGAGTATTAGGGAGGTAAATATTGATGTTGGTAACATTTGAAGTGAATAATGATATAGTTTAAGTGTGTTTTGAAGATGTTTTAGGACGCACTGCCTGTTGTGGCGGAAGGAATTATTTTGCGTAGAGTTACTGATTTTGTCATGTGGAAGGCGGTAAGGCAGTGTTGAAATGGCGTGTCTTTGTGATGATTATGACATTTCTTGCGTTATTGTTATTGAATCGTATGGAAATGACGAGGGAAAATACATTTTGAAGGTTATTTAGCAGAGTATTTATGTAAAGAAAGGAAAAGGCCCCGAAACAATTGTACACGACTTTCTAATGGAAATTGGGAGAGTTAACACGCCTGTGTGCTGAAGGTATGTGTGAATATGTGTCAAATTATATTTTGTAAAGATACATGACCGCACCTAACTTTACCTTCCCTCCACGTTCATATGTTCTGTAATTAAGATAATTTACGAAAAAGAAAAATAAGGAATTATTAATAATAAATGTGAACGTATAAAAATACATTATGTACTGATACATGACCGCACCTAACCTTACCTTACCTAACCTAACCTCCACGTTCATATGGTCACTAATCTAAGATAATCAACAAAAAGTGCAAGAAAACAATTGTGTAAACCGCTCGCCTCCCATGAACACGTAATGTGTGTGTTTTAAGTGATTTTAAAATTGGTGCGTCACTACTATAGTAATACATCGCCTTTTAACTCTCACACCATGTGCTCTGAGTAGCAGCCCAAATTACCAAATAGTCTAGGTCTTATTAGTGCCTTTACTCTTATCTGACACTTCAATCATTCGAAACTATTATAAACTGGGATTAAACACTCCCCATACACGTAGGAAACACTACATTTCTCCTGTGAATTTTACACTTTGAAGAAACCTAAAGTAAAATTTACCCAAATATGACAGAATAGCTGGCTGCCATGAACTGCACCATGTCCCTTAAACCTGAACATGATACACCTCGCCTAGTGGCAAACGCACACAGGAACATGTAAACCTGAAGGCAGTAGATAACCGGTCCACTCGATGCATTACTGATTTTGCTCACGGTTTAGTTTATCTACACAAAAGGACACCACACCCTATTGACCAATATTATACGGTCTATACCACTCGTTCTCAAAGAATAATTGTCACTGACACTTCCATACGCAAAAACAGACATATAACTATCCAGAAAATTGTATGACCACCCCACGAAAATAATTAATTCGGAAAACACGCACTCCAGTCCATTCGGATGTCACACGCGGAGCAATACTAATGGCGTTACTTATTAATGGCATAGCGAACATTCCTCTTATGAATATGTCTTCCCCTGTTGTAATTTCATTTTCCTAACTTCATCTTAAATTAGTAACCATTGGAACATGGAGGTTAGGTAAGGTTAGGTGCGGTCATGTATCTTTACATTATTCACTCTCGAAGCCGGTCAATTACAGTGTGAAAAAAAAATGCCGCTTGTTTCAACTCTTAGACACTTTGGAAACATAACCTTTCTCCTTTGGTGTAGATAAAGTAAACCGAACCCCTGATTTTAGGTTTTTAGATTGTTTGAAATAATAAGACCACGTAATTGCTTATGGAAGAAATACTTCTACTTACACCCTTTTGTACTATTGTCCACAAGAAACAGTTTTCCAAATGTTATGTAGACCTATAGGTGAGCCAGTTCTCTCTATACCCTTGCCAAAATCTCCATCCAGGTAATACGGAATTAGATCGTACGCAAACTGAGATTCTAAACTTCCACGTGAATATTAGCTTAAATGTCTGATACAATCTAGTCTCTTATTCTTCAATATTCATTACCTAACTTACTATCCTCGTACATACAATTATCCTCTTACAGATACTCTAGTTTATTTCTCTAACAAAAACGAAAGTACCCCTCTTATTAACGACAAATTCTTTTAACACAAAATGTCGGGTATGGAACGTTTATAGTGCGTTTGGGGAACGTTTATGTTAACTTACTGGTTTAAACATTCCACACACAAATGCACCCAAGAAGAGTAACAAAAATTATAGTTATGTTGACCTACCTGAGGTAACTTAAGCAGAATACCCGCAGTCTGAATTAATTCACATCCTAAAATCCTCAAATCAGTCTCAGTTCCATAGTCTAGTCCATCTAAATGAGATGGAGTGGTCGCCAGCTTTTCTTCAGGTAACAGGCAGTTTTTTAGTGTTAGAACCACACTACCATAAGGTTTAGGGCCAGATTTAACGGTAGAAGGTATCTGATTTTCCTGTTTTTGTGTAGCCATAGTTCTACACACTTATTTTCTTTCAAAAAGCAGTGTCCTCCACTAATATAATCTCACCCAACAACATGTCCGCCGCACATCGATGATCCGGAAATCCTCACAGGATGGAATTCTGGGTATGACGTCAATCGGTTATTCCAAGATTTTTCAACTCACGTACTTGCATACCCCACTGTAATACAGTCATAATTCATAACCTCACTTGTATTTTTTTTTTTTTTTAATATAGCTCAAGGAACTATAACCAATTCGTATTATGGCGTGCTGATGCTGGAAATTGAAGATGTGTTTACACCCCTCTTACGATAATCATGAGGTTTGTGATACCAATAGCTTCGCTTGTGTTTCTGTGCACTACTAGTACAAAACAAACTGCGAATCAGGGTTACTATATTCTCTATATGGAATTGGGAAGTTCAATGATTCGCTCTCTTCTCTCACAATTCTGCGAGGTATAATAATAATAATAATAATAATAAAACATATTTTTTATTAGGTATCATCAATACCTTTTCCATATTTTTTCGGGAGATGGGTTATGGCTTGATATAAAACAGAGACGTTTACTGAGGAATGAAGTAAAAAAAAAAATCTAAATTGATGATGACTGGCAGTAGAGGCGCAACGAGGAGCTACGGGGCCCCTGTAACTATAAAACTGGAACAAAATCCCAAAATTCAAATTTAAAAAAATAGCTCGAAAACCATCTTAGGTTGTAGTAAAATGTCCAATAGACACTAAAATACTTCGTTTCTAATTCCGAAACGCATAATCATTAGTGGATATCCGCTCAAATTTGCTCATTTTTTTTCAAATGTTGGGAGCGCTATTATATATTTTTTGTCTGCAGCAGAAATTGAGGCAAATAATTTTGTAAATATGGTAGGCAGAGCTGTTGTGACGTAGAAAATCCCCCCCCCCCTCCGTTTTATTGGAATTTTATTTACTTTAATTTTAATATATATTAGCGATTTGGCGCCCAAGACAGGTGCCTTAACCTCACTAAGGCAGTGATGGTAGGTTTTTACTTCGGCTAGTATAATCATATCTTTAATGTAGTTGAGAGCCCTGGCCTAACGTTTTTGTAACATATATACATCGAAAAACTATATTTCCCAAATTCATCAAGACGCACAAAAAAATGTTATGCGAACTAAACTCTGATTTTTCGTTAATATAACGTTTACAATAAATACTTTCATGATATACCACTTTTTAAATGCCACTAGCTGCAACCTTCGACGTAAAACCTCCCCAAACGAGAGAAAACGCGTTGCGCGCGTAAGTACTTGGCGTTGATGTATATAGAATCCGCACCTTTTGTAAATGAAAGATAGCGGGGAAGTAAAGGACTTGTTAACAGTAGTAACGATGTAGTGAAATGGAGTGGAGTAGGAGCTGGTGTGCAAGAGTGATGGATTAGATTCATTAGAAGAATGGGATGGAAATGGGGCCCATGCTCTGACTTCTAAGGTGCAAGAGATCATATATTTCTTCAACGAGTTCTTACCTAAAAAATATATATAAATCTTTCAGAAGTGATGATTACACTCCTGATTAGCCCTGAGCTCTTGAAAACAAATTCGAAAATTTTCTACCATTTAGTAATGCATAACGTGTCTGGCGTTACAAAAGGTAAAAATGATATATTTTCCTAGACGTACGCGCACAGTGTACCTGAAATATTATTACAGCAGGTAAAAGTCAGGTATCCATTTCGAAACGGGTCCTTGTGCAAAAAAAATGAAATTGAGATATTGGCATTGTTCAGTTCGTTTTATCACTTTCGATTACAGTAAGATTTTGCGATACCAAAAGTCTTCAAATTCATTTGAGTTTCGTGAAAAAGTAAAGGACATAAACATAATTAACAGTAAAAGTTTTACATAATGTTATCCCTTTAATATTATTTTGCAAAAGTAAAATATTGTTAACCTTCTCCACCTATTTTAAGATATCTGCAAATTTTCCCTAGATACCGTTTAACAAATAGATGTGTATAACAAGTGTTTGTGTCAATTTCCTAACATTTATGGTGCTTCGACAAGGAACCGTTTGGAATTGACGCCTGGAAACATAATTGCTAGTTTCTGTGTTTTTCACATATTTATATATTTTACTAATTCTACACTTTTGGTTACGTTTGTTGTGGCATGGTTTGAAGATCGTTTCTTGCGTTTCATTAATAATTTTTATACAATGCTTAGAAATTACATTTGGTTAAGAAAAATAAGCAAGCTAGTTTTGATATCACCAGAAGCATTTATTTTCACTGTTTCTTTGACTTGTATTACTCATACGTATACTTAAATACGTACATAATAGCAGATATTTTTATGTTACTTTTCAGGGTAACTAAGGAAGTACAACATATTGTTAAGAAATATTAGGGCTTATTGTTGTTTTATATCTTTAACACATTAGAGTCAATATGCATTATTTATAATTTTCATGAGTCCTCCAGGAGCCCTCCGCCCTGTAAAATTTTCTGGAAGAGACACTGTTTGTTTTGTACCTGGGGAGACCTTGTTAACCCACTTAATTTACCTCATGATAGCCGAACTTATGAAGAAATCTCCTGTGATATAAGGAACCCGCTAAACAGCTGTTTCTTTAGCACTTTCGTTAAGATGAAACATGCTATATCCCGTATACTATGTGAATGTGAAGCATGCACACCAATAAGCCCCTGACCAAGATCCAACCAATATGTCTACAGTGTTCAGACGGTATTAATTTCGCCTTTGGTAAGGGGGGGGGGGTTCGTCCCACTGTGCGCCGGTCTCTACAAGTGAGTAATTGCTCGTTAAGATAAATTAGTAGAGCACCTCGATGGTGGTCGGTGACGCAGTAACTATGCCCTCTCAGGACTCTTACTTGTGCACTTTTTTGTAGTCGGGTTGTTGAAAAACATGACTCTCCACTATCAATATTTATTACCATGAATAGGTTATAGGGAATGAACAGGAAGTTCTCCCTCTTTGCTAGTGAGTTACCCATTTTCCGAGGGGCTCCGAATAACGGGAAAGTAGGATATTATGTCCAATAGTAGCAGTCTGCTGCCCTCACGATTGTGTTCGTGAGAGGGCCTCAATCAAATTAACATGCCCCGGACCCCAGATTGCCTTACACCGCCACTGCATGATATCTGGTATTCTTCGTTCTTCCCGAACTTAGGTTTAGAAAGCTGGACAAGATGAACCGATTGTTTTTTCATTGTATTCCATCGGATCAAGATTGCATTGCAAAGATGCTGTTCCAGTTTGATGTGCAAATAGACACTGCATTAAATTGATATCTGAATTCCGTTCCAGGTCATAATGTCCAAAACAAAAATGTCCACTGTAATATATACACCGCAAAAAAAAAGTACAGATGCTTTAACCTTGAATGCGTAAAATTTCCCAAAGAAAAATATCCAATGAGTAAAATATTAAAATTAATAATGACTAAACCCCAAAATCTATGTAATGGAAATTTGTCTCTCTGTCTGTATTTACGTAACATGTTACTTCTGCAAATATACATGCGTCCATTAATTTCCACCAAATTTTGTTTGCTTACGTGTTTCCAACCCAGATAGCACAGTAAACTAGCAGCAAGTCTGCAATATGCTTGGTATTGGAAATTTTCAAATTTGCAGCAAGGTTGACCTTCCAAGGCTGCAAACTTGAAACGTTTGCTACAAACTTCGCACGCCAAAATTGCTACAAACCCCTTTTTATAAAACGTTGGTAGACCAACATCAAGCCTGTTGCAGAAAAAAGATGTCTATTATCTCCAGTTGGGTTTGAATTCAGAATCTTCAGATGTATTTGTTGCCCGTCACTCTAACCACTACTCCAAGGTTCTTCCTCTAAATTAAGTACATTTTACTAGCTAGTCCTTTTATGTTACGAAGAAAGTTTCTGAAATAAAGGCATGCATGTAGGTTTAAATTCGAAACTGGAAAAGCTTATTGATCCTGTGTTAGAGCTATGAAGAAGGCTGATTAGTTGATTTTTCACAAGCAAGTCACCTCAGGAGAATCATAATGATGTGTATTTACTGTTCGGGTCGATGCCATTTCTCAAACAAACTAGCTGCAAATTTCCCAGTTATACCAAGTTTGGACTAGCCTTGATTTGTCCTTACGGTGATAAACTAACACTGTTTGCTGTTGTATTACTAACTGGAACGTCGGGGTTCCAAAAAAAAAAAAAAAAAACTTGTTTTATTAACAACTCCTTTTTTTATCGTCCTTATAAATATTTGACACCCTTTCCTTCCATTAGTACTTTTCCATATTTTACAAAACTTTCAAGATAGTACTCATTTCCCGAAAATAAATTAAACGATTCAGGTTAGATAATTGTTCTTTCATTATACGCAAGTGAATACCAAAAACACAACATCGCATCTGTCCGAGCAGTAAAACATAAACATCATTATGATTTTTTGGAGAAAGCTCGCTTGTGAAAACCAACCAAGCAGGCTTCATAGCTCTCCAAAAACATAATCAATAAGCTTTCCCAGTTTCGAATTTCAGCTTATATGCGTGCATTTACTTCAACTGTCTTCGTAATATAAAAAGAACTAGTAAAATGGAAGATAGTCAGTAGTGGCACGATAGAGCAGTGGTTCGAGTGACGGGCAAGAAACAAACTGAAGATTCTAGGTTCGAGCCCCAATTAGTCCGGGGCCTAAGTGAGCTTTTTCGCCTTAACCCAAAATTTCGGTATATATAATATATTTTGATGGCTTCTTTATGAAAACGAATCTGATGGGTATACGTTTCATACCCATGAATGTTTCCAGATAAGAGACTGAAAGAAGGTAACGTGTACTCTTTGACCGATACTTGGATTTCAGCCCCGAAAGTAGAACGTGTATATTAAGGAACAATTCTTCGGTATTACGTCATCATATTGGGTATCACATTGGACACCCCTTGTCAGCACAGCTGACCGTTTTGTCTGTAACATATCTGGTGTAGTAAAAAGTAATCCATTATTTTTACATTGAAGCATGACATTGAAGACTTGACTTACCATAGTTAAAATGATCCGATTTAGGTCACATATGCGCCGTTTTGTTCGATAACGTGTTGCCATTTGGAAGGTAATATCATGATGCCTGTCTCATAGAAGCCCTTGTCCCTATTGGCAAAAAATTGAGACAGTCGATTTTCACAACCCTCTCTTGAAGCGAATTCTTCACCAGCAAACGTGTTCGCCATGGACAGGAACAGATGGTAATCACTCGGTGCCAGGTCCGGACTATAAGGTGGATGCATAAGAACCTCTCAACCAAGCTCCCGGAGCTTCTGGCGAGTCACTATCGATGTGTGTGGCCTGGCGTTGTCCTGGTGGAACACAATGCCTCTCCTATTGGCCAAAGCTGGGCGCTTCTGGGCGATTGCTGCCTTCAGACGGTCCAATTGTTGACAGTATAGTTCCGAGTTAAGGGTTTGGCCGTAGGGGAGCAGCTCATAGTAGATAATTCCCTGCCAATCCCACCAAACACACAGCAAAACCTTCCTGGCCGTCAATCCTGGCTTGGGCACCGTTTGCGCCGGCGCACCGCGCTTCGACCACGACCGTTTTCGCGTGACGTTGTCGTAAGTGATCCACTTTTCATCACCAGTCACCAACCGCTTCAGAAATGGGTCGCTTTTGTTGCGATTCAGCAGCGATTCGCAGATGGAAATTCGGTTCATGAGGTTTTTTTGCGTTAACTCGTGTGGTACCCATACATCAAGCTGCTTTGTGTATCCAGCCTTATGCAAATGGTTCCACGCGGTTTTTTGTGCAATGTTTAGCTCTTGGGCAATCGAAACAGTGCTTACATGACGGTCGGACGCGACAATGTCCATGATTTTATCGACATTTTCGACACTTGGGCTTCCAGTGCGTGGTACATCTTTGACGTCAAAATTACCGGAACGGAATCGACGAAACCAAAATTGCGCGTGATTGGCTGTTAGAGTATCAGGACCATAAACACTATTCATATTTGCAGCCGCCTGGCTTGCGTTTTCGCCTTTATCGTAGAAAAACTGTAAAATATAGCGTATTTTCTCTTTGCTAGTGTCAATTTTGACGCGCGCTCACACAACACTGAGTCAACTCATCACAACTATCTGAACAGTGTTTGTAGTACGCAATCTCATCGTTTGAACGCCATCTCGTTGAACCCGATCGGACTTATACAACGCGAGATACAGATCACTGAAGCTATCTATTGGCAAAATAATGGATTACTTTTTACTACATCAGATATAATAAAAACAACTTATTGATATTATACGCAAATACTCAGTAGAGAAAGCTGCAAGGCTGGTAAATAAGTACTCCTACAAGAAGTAAGCTGGTCATAAAATCATCCAATTCCATCTCAAGTAAACAACGGTGTGGTGTCTCAATGAGAACTCGAGACTCATCATAAAGAGGCGGATCTAATTCTAATTCCACAGGCAATCATGATAGCCATGGTGGGTGGCATGCATTCTACTTTAGTTTCAGATGACAGTTGTATTTATGCGTTTGATGCACCACTACACACTTAACAAGTTAATTGTGCTTGTATGTTGGAAGGTGCAAAGACCCAAAGAACATAGATATAGATATCAAAGCGTTACAGTTGCAGGATTATTTGACAAGGGAAAGCTTAATTAATGTCCTGGTTACTCAAATCCGGAAGTAAACTGAATAAAGTAGATAACGTTTATGCGTCTATCGACGTTGTTATTCTTCAGGCAACACGATTCATAGAATTATGGTATAAAGAACAGTATTTGTATGGCGCGTGTTCGATTCCAAGCTTGGAAGAAAATATATCTTGTAAAAATGTGTCATCGGATTTTGTAAGAAGAAAGAACTCGGATTTACACAAATACGTTACTCGCAATAGATATAATTTACAGTTATTATTACATAGAACGTCTCTTTTTGGTAAATCTCATTTTTATGTTGGTATAACCTTGTATAACAAACTGCCTGCTAGCATAAGAAATATAAGTAGTCATACACAGTTTAAGAGTGCTGTAGGTTGCTACTATTCCGTAGAAGAATATGTAAACAGTAACAAAGATTAATTCAACATGTATATAATTAGTTCCTGTATATGGTATGCTTATATAGTAATATGTCATTTTTTATTGTATTTAGTATAACTGCCTTGGCTGTAATTCTGATTTGTATGTTAGTATACATGTTGACATATTCTATACCATTTTTACAATTTTTGTAATATGTATGGTGAAAAGAACGCAATAAATCTTATCTTATCTTATCATCCATGCCCAAACTTAAGACTCTTACACCAACAACTGAAGCATTTAGGGAAAATGTGAAACACGCACGTTACCAGTCACGTGTTTGGAAAGACGCTTTATAAAATAATCCTCCTGATGTGAATCTGGTTGGATTAACGATGAATCTTTGAAATCACTTATAGCAACATCGTTGCCAACAGGATAACAACTTTTGCTTTTGAGTACGCCAATTGTATTGCAGATAGGATGTGTTTTACACAGTGTAAATTTGAAACTGCTAATCTTTCATTTGCCAATGCTCTGAAATTGAAGAATGCTTAAATGCAAATACAAAGACAACTTCAAATATTCACACGGTAAATGACGATGATCTCTCTGATGTTGCAGGGGCATAATCTCCTGATTTACTTCTGAGCATAATTTTATTTATATTAAAGCTTTCAGATTATAAAGATTATGAATGTGAAAAAAAAACAATAGTCACTGCGAGGACGCCCACCAGATATACTGCACTCATTTAGTTCAACTCCAGGCATCTAAGGCTTTCATTTGATACCAAACATGGTTTTATTTCATGTAAATTGATCAACATCATGATAGGACGGCCATATTGAGGATGTCATCTCTCGATACGCTCAAGGATTTGAAACATAGATTATATGACTAATTTAGTTCAACTCCAGGTATCTAGAGCTTTCACTTGATACCGAACATGAGTATATTTATTGTAAATCGATCAACGTCATAATAGGATGTACATATTATAGGACAGCCATATTGATGACGTCATATCTCATAACGCTCAAAGATATGAAACTTATACTCATCAGATTCGTTTCCATCGCACTTTTTCATAAAGAAACCATCAAAATATATTGTATATACTGAAATTTTGGGTTAAGACACCTTGGCCCCGGGCTAAATCCAGTCAGTTGATTTTTCCAGATAGCATCCAAACTTGCAACAAAATTGTATTTTATATGAGGTTTGGCATTGCAAGTTTGCACGAAGTTCAGCATTGCAAGTCTGGAAACTTGGTATAATCTTGTCTTGTTAAACATCAACTTGTGACGAAAAAAAAAACTGTCTGGATTGGGGCTCAAATCTTGTTTATTGTCAGTTACTCTAACCACTGCTCTATCGCGCCAGTACTGACCGTCTTTTTATTTGTTCTTTTATGTTATGAAGACAGTTTCTGAAGTAAATGCACGGATATAGACTGAAATTCAAAACTGTGAACACTTATTGACCCTGTTTTAGGGATATGGTTGGGTGGGCAAAAAAAAAGTTTTTCAAGATCCTGAAGCGCCTGAGTTGTCAAAAGTTGTATTTTGGAATACATTCTAACGTGTAAAAAATCAGTTTCCTAGTCGGTATCTTCACTCGGCGGAATGCCTTCAAAATTTCGGTCGAATTTTTCTGTGATCATTTCAACTTCTATTTTCATTACTTAATATTTTCTTTGAACCTTACGAGTGTCGTTTAACACCAATGCAAGCATATATAATGAATTGCAATCGAAATAACCCCCTTTAAACGGATGGATTACTCCATTTTGCGATAAAGAAAAAAGAAAAGGACAGGTTTGCAGCTCTCCATTGGTTTCCGGAGAAATGATTCAGCACTTACCATGCGAAGGTGAATGGAATGAGATTATTTCGTAGATTTAGTAGATATAACGATATTATGGTCAACTTGGCCATAAAATGTGGTCATTTTGGAACCAATACTTTTTATGGTTGCATTTACAGAACTTTTATTGTTAAGCGTGTTTTGTGAATTTAACAATACTTTTATGAATATATTGTCATAACTAAATACATTGGAACAGAAGCGTTGCACGTGTGACCCTTTCGCACCCGCGACGAACGAGAATTCTTCTCGCAAGTTACCGAACTTCAAAATTAAACTTCCTAAGTAAGGACACTTCAGCAAAAGCAGCCCCGCCTTGCCGGTCCGTTAGAGCATGGTTTGGAGGTACCATCCCGGCATTTAACTGAGATGATAGAAGAAATGCTCTGGAAAACCTGCAGTCGGGATGGGCAGTAGCTGGGATGTTTTCCAGTACCTTCCGAATGCTAAGCCAACGTTCTAGCTACGGCAGCCTAGCTATTATTACTTAAAAAGTATATATACTGTGTATATACTATATACTACAAAATGTAGGTCTATATACAGTAGGCGATCTTTTATCCGTCACGGACGGGATCGCGGCCATGCCGAATAACCGATTTTGCCGAATAATCGAACGCCTACAGTTTTAATGGAAATATTTATATTATCGGCTACAAAACAGGATACGCTAAACTTAAGTGAGCACTGACAATCACGCCAAACACTACGCGAACGGAAACACAGGTTACAAGAGTCGTAAACATCACTGTATAACTGTGTGCGACACAGGCGAACAGCAGATTACAAAGAAAAAGTGGTTACAGCACACGCAGTGGCGCGACGTTGCGGACAAGGGCAGTGAGCACCCGAGCACAATCGGAAAAAGCGAGTGGCTCGACCGATGCAGGATAATAGAGCGTGCCAGTTTATAGAATGCCGGACAAAAGAGCATCTAATGTACTGTATTTTGTTCATTATAATAAGTATAAAACTTAATGGTAGAATTAGAATAGACTTCGAACCAGCTCTAACTGATATAGGGTATTCCAAATCACCGCGGATAAATGCCCCGGCAGAGTTTATAATAAATTTTGGTAGCTACATTTCCAGAAAGAGTAGTCGCATAGGGACGTCATCGTTCAGGGTGCCTTTTCTAGACACCATTCCAGTATTCGGCTTGTAAGACAGAATACCAATAATCCCTGTGTATTTCGCACCCACGGGTAACTAGAAAGAAGCATACAGAATAGCTATTTTATATAAACTGATGATCGGTGTTCTAGTCAAAGGCTAGCTTATGACCCGAAGGTCCCTGGTTAAGGTGAACTAATTGTGGTTTGCCATTACCTTCAATCTTATGAATACATTCTAATCACGGGATATAGAGTTTAAAGTGGGTTCTGAAACACCTTTTTTCTACCGGGTGTCGAACCGGGACCCTTGGATTACAAGCCGACAAAGGTTACTTGCCACTCACCTACCAGGTACACACTATAGACCTACATAATTGCAATTTAATTTTTCCCTCTACAAACACATTTCGTAAGTATCACAAAAGAGAAAATGCAATTATGATTTGACATTGATTAAAAAAATTAAAACTGAAGGACATCACCGAAAAATACAGTTAGAGGAAATTATCTGAAAGCAATGTCAAAAAAGCTATTCAATTGACATTTATTTGTTTACGTTACCTAAAGAGATAAGATAAAATGGATTTAATGGGCGGTAACAGCACTATGGCTTCCTTTGAGTATATAGTTTGTAGTAAGATGGCGATTACAATAGTAAATACGGCGGAAGTCGAAGAGCGTCTCGCGCAAGGAATTTGAGAGAGGAAATGTAAAGATACATGACCGCACCTAACCTTACCTAAGCTTCACTTTCCCATGGTCACTAATTTAAGATAATGTACGAAAAATGCGAAAAAGCAATTATTAATAATAAATAAAAACATATGAAAATATATTTCGAAAGAAAAAGTGTTGACCCAAGAGGTGTTTGAACCCGTGACCTTTCACTCAAGAAGCGAACATCTTGACCATTCGGCCACGAATCCGAGTTAGGAAATCTCGGTTTCGTCGTTGTATTTACAGTGGGTAGCGTCAGAGTCTGTCAGTATGACGTCGTAGGTGACGACGACTTCCGTCGTGTTTACTATCTTAATCCTCACTATTTGTAGTTAACGAACTGTGATTACAAATCCAAAACTTTAACTTGAAATTATTTTGTTCAATGAAAAGAAAATTCTTTTTCCTCAGACTGTACTTGCAACTCTAATGACGAAACAAGGTACACACTAAGAATGGAGATTTTGCGAGCTTAGCCATCTGTTTTCAAACTTGGTCACTTTTCAGGCGATCGACCCTTCAATACCACACGTCGTATTGAACGTTTATTGCAGGGGGTTGAAGACCCATGCGGTGTAGGAAGAGGTCGACATGGGTAGTTCCGCGAGGATCACCGTCCGTTCAGAACAAGGATGTTCTAATAGCATCTGCTTACAGCTATCCAAAAAACAACTGATCATCGACCAAGACGACACACCTGATTGGTTAGCAGAGCTTGCTGCCATCTTTGTTAGCCGGAAACAATGTTTTTTTTTTATTGGAGTAAGCGGGCTAACTGGGTGGGACTAAGCTGTGACGTATGGCTTCATGCTCTTGGCGAAATCGCATATCTTCTATTAGAACATCCTTGGTTCAGAACGCACATGGAGGTTTCATCATTATCTTGCTGAAAAAACAATTTTGGTGCAAAGTCGCTTTTTGAATGCGCTAGATGTTTGTGCTCTCCAAGGTATCATTATTAGCACAGGCCATAAAAAAAAATGTCTAAGCCACGACATTCCTATTACCATGTCTGATGGTTGGTACCTAGTACTAGAGAATTATTCAAACTTGCTAACGGCGGACATGTCCAATATTATCGGAGAAAAAAATATTACTCCAAAGAACCTTAGACCTGTCTTGGAATGTACACTTCTGGTGTGTCTAGGCAAATATTCAATTCAAGCCTTCATTACCTTTGTAACAATTTGTGATATCTTACAAAGTCATCATCCATGAGCCGCTATCCCGGCAACCTAGCATTAAGTATGTAGCATTTTACACTAGATACATGAGTGTTAAAACCGTAATTTCATTTAGATCTATCCTACCGACCATTGAAAACTTATTTGAATCATCAGAAAGCTTAACTGAATAATTTTAATAGTTTTGCGCTGGTAAATTATCCATAGGGAGAGACTACGAGCAACTAAACTAGGACAAATCATTTGAGATTACCCTTATTTATGTTTATTTAAGAGATTACAAATTATCTTACATCGTTTACGCTTTCCCAAAGGAAACTTTTCAAAATTCTGATCTTTTTTTTAAACTTATCTAAACCTCATGATTTATAGAGTATAATGAGCCATCGATGTTTATAGACCTTATCGAAACAGTGATTAGAGTTTTAGGCAAGCTATATATTTTAAACCATTCATCTGTTTGTCATTCGTTCTGCTACCAATGTTGACAGAGGCAGGATGGTTAGCACCACAAAAATGTTATGTATCACACATTTCTTCATTGTTCTCATTCCATTCCTCTCTACTTCCATAGACTATATTTAGACGATATAGAACATCGGTAGATCGGGATGACCCGGATTTGATTCCCGATGCAGGCTATCATGATTGAGATTTTCCCTGGTTTCTATCAGTCACACAAGGAAATCGTTGGGATTGTACCTTAAAGAAGACTAGGACCGAATCCTTAAAAAAAAATCCCTTTTCCAAAATTAAAATTGTTAATAATATATACAGTGTAAAATGCTCGGAATTGGATTGTATCTGGAAATTGTTAAATAAATAAATATTAGGGAGCCACGGTTGCTCAGTTGGTAGAGCACTCACCTCTAGTGTTAGAGGTCGTCGGATCGATCCCTGCTCATTCCATGTGGTGTTTGTGGTGGACAAACACCGTGTATGTGAGTTTTCTCGAGGTGCTCCCTTTTCCTCCCACTTTCTTCATTTCACCAATTCATCCCATCATCATCCATACGGCCTGAGCCATAGTTGCCTTAACGCCTTTTAATAAATTAAAATTAAAAAATATCCGGTCTATTTTAAAATAATTAAATGGACATTTCCGTTTTCCCCGTCCTTATATATTTTATAATTTGTTTGTGTACATCGGATTAAATAACATATGATGTTTTTGAAATTTCAGCGCTACGGTTTTCCGTTACGTAGAAATATAGCATGAAATATTGAGAATTTAATCTCCTACGTCATACAACGAAAATCATCCTCTGATTGGTTTACGTAATCAGTCAGTAGTATTTCCGAAGCTATATACTCCTCCCTATGTTACGTTCCTTATTCAGAAGTTTGAAGACGAAAAAACGAGAAAGCACTTAACGAATAATTAATGTACAAATCTGCAAAACACACTTCAATAAGTTAAAACACACACAAAAAAGGTTTTTTATTAATAGAAATTGCTCGAAATATAGACAGGGAGCAGTCTTAACTTGCAATACTCTTCTTATCGCTCGTTCGTGCAACTATTGACGTCTTTTCAATTTAGCTCAGTTGGTTAGCGCATGCAACTTTTAATTTTTATACTTTCACTTAAGGCTGTTCGAATCCTATCAAACGCCGTGTTTTATTTTACTTTACAAAACGCAAGAGTAACTTCAATGTAAAAGTTTCAATTTACTTTTTTGTTTCTTACATGCTTTATTTTTTACAATGACATATTAAAACTATTCAATATATTCACGAGCTACAAGTACGTTAAATTGTTAACAGATGGCAGTAACGTTAATTCATGTGCTTTTAATTTCTTGAGAAATGCTTCACTAGCATTCATTAAAAAAGTTACGATAATATATCAATATCTTAAAGAAGTATTAAAAGTAAAAATCAATTTTAATCGAACTAAATGACGTGTTAAGGCATACAGAAACGCTATTCACCACTTATACTATTTCTTTCGATCCATTTTTGCGATCTCTTTTTAACAATACTAACAAATCAAATACCATCTGTATGTCAATGACAAGCAGTCGGAAGACTGATTACGTCATATCATGGCGGCGCCCGATTAAGCGCAAGGCTGAGACTCTTTTGAAGCAAGTCTTTATAACTTTTGATAAAACCATCACAGAAAGAAAAGAAAATGTTTTCCGTAGTCTGCTTTAATAGAAATTTTTTTTATTGCAATAAAAATATACTACCAGAAATGTCCATTCTTAATTAAAATGAGTACTTTAGTCAGACAAGGGCTATTCGGTTGGACAGTAGTAAATTATCTAGGCAGACGTAGTTGTTCATTTTAACTAAGTTATGCATCTTGAAAAATGAATATTATGAAGATGTGCTCGAATTTAGGTGTGTGAATGGGATTTCCCTGTAACAATTAAGCATTCTCGCTGATCAATGTTTTACATTCCTGCTGTGTATAACATTCTTCTCTTGAATCTTTAGTCAAAATGAAGTTTGAAAATTGGAACAGCTCTTCTTTGTTTGTCCAAACTAGATTTTTAGGCTACAGCTGTTTATGATACCGGAGGCAAGTTTCACTTCTCTCACAGTCCATTTCTTTTAAGAATACAAAACAAAGCATTTCCTATTAACTTAAAAATATTAAGCACACAGCATTTTAGTTATAGTTTGTAGGAAAATACGTATGAAGAAAATTATTTTTAATATCCTTGATTATCTTGATATCCTAAGACAGTACTGTTACGAATTCAGGGCACCAAAAGTTCTGCAAGTAATTGCATCCTCTCCACTTCACCTTTGCTAGCATTAAAATTCTTGCATTCTTTTAATCTTTTGTTTTGAAATACTTATCTATTCACCTGAGAAAAGCATCCTTTTTGCCAGAGGCCCTATAAGACGAGCTGGTGGTGGTGGTGGGGCTCGGAGGGAGATATCGCCAAATGTTTACATTCTTTGGGAAAGAAAAAAATAATCTATGTGCGTGTTGATGACGTGTATCGAAATGAGTAATATGATCTATATTTTTATTTATGAAAGAACAGATCCGGGTAGAAACGGAAGAGAAAAGGAACTAAGGCTTGGCTGGTGGAGAGAGTGAGCAGGCGCTTACGGTGTTGCCAACATCTTGCCCTCACACACACACTCACTCTCTCCCATCTGTGTGTGTGTGTGTCCCTTCTGTTGTTTGTGAGTGTGGCAAAATGACAATTCCTTTAAATCGTGTTTTGGACACAATAGATGTATTTTATGTTATTATTAGGCCTGCCGCACGCTAGGCGGTTCAGCCGCCGCGAATTAATCGCGCAACGAAATCGCAGTGCATTTTTGTGTAAGCGATTTGGTCGTTCGATTTATACTAACCTGTTCCATGTCCAAATTGCTGTCAGTGTTGCCAGAAACAAGATGGTTAGCACCACACAAATGCTATGTATATCATTAGTTACAAGAGAAAGTAGGCTTCGAAGACGGAGAAGCAAATGAGTTCATCCTTTTAATAAGAAAACTCGGGCAATTTAATTGCTTCTACGGCGAGTTAAGAAATAACGCAGATAGTTTTCTTTTAATAGTATCTTCTCCCCAACGTCCGGACACAACCCACCAAAAAAAAAAAACTCAGTTTTATGGACAAATAGTATAACTTCAGGCGTAATTATATATATTTAATACACATGTCATGCCCAGACACACTTTGGACCCGCCCGCAAGCCCCTGAACTCCTCCCAAAACCAAATTCTGGATACGTGCCTGACTGCAACCTTAAAGATTGATACGGAAATGAAAAGAGAAAAAAATATCCATTTGATGTTGCATGTTGCGGAAAGAAAGAGAGAGAAATAAAAAGAGTAATTAAATAATAAACTGTGATTTGGATGTGCAAAAATATGCGTATTTTGCCCTACATGGCACAGCCAGAGATAGCCTGCATCTGCACAGAGATACGTATCTATGTGAACACGATTACTCGAAAACGGAACGGATCGAGCTAGATGAATGAAATTTGGTGTTGTGTGGTCCTTAAACAAAAATTGGATATGTGTCAACTTTTGGACAAGAGGAAGTAGTACTTTACCTACACACATACTCGATCTTCTCCATGTAAACTAGGACTTTAAATGAAGGTAAACACATTAAATTTGGTATACCTCTTCACTATGACAAAAAACACTCAGATACCAAATGCCAGTCGAATCGCACAAGCAGATGGGATACAAATTTTTGTTAGTGCGGGTTAGTTGTTAAAAAAAAAAAAAAAAAAAACCTGAAAATTAGAAGACACAACAGTAAATACAATTCTTCATTACCAGAGGCTTTAAACCCTTTTCATATGAGGATCGTTAAAATAGTAGGCTACGTAATTACATTTTTAATAAATCTTGACCCCTTTACCTCCTTGCAGTGTTGAATTCAGTCATCTCAACTGTGATCACCACTGTCTTTTATTCAGAGCAGCTCCCCAACTGCATCACGATACTGGGTAGGCACAGCGCCAGACCATCTCGTTTTGGAAAAACCCCTTGGCAGAGACGGGAATTGAACCCAGGACCCCACGATCAACAGACAACGACGATAACCACTAGACCAGCAGCACGGTCACACACACACATATACAGTATATGAGCCAGCTCAAAACATCATATGCCAAGTTGACTGATGAAATAAATAGAAGATGTAGAATAGCGTGGAGTTCGTTTGGAAGACTACACTTTATTTTCAAAAGCAAACTACCAATGTGTCTCAAGCGTGAAGTTTATAATCAATGTGTCTTACCTGTAAAGATGTAGGGCTGTGAAACTTGGCCATTGAATGCGTAAACGACTCAAAGATTAAGTCACACAAAGAGCAATGGAGAGATGCATGCTAGGAATAACTAGGAGGCACAGGAAGAGAAATGAATGGATTCACGCACAAACAAAGGTAGAGGATGTAATCAAAACTGCAAAGAAGATGAAGTGGAGATGGGCTGGTCACATAGCTAGACGAACGGATGGAAGATGGACGACAAATGTACTTCATTGGATTCCTAGAGAAAAGAAACAACCGAGATGACGTCCAAATACAAGATGGGTAGATGAAACCAAGCATTTTCTGGAGCTAGTAGCAGGCCGAGACATGTGGAAAGAAAAGGGCCTTCACCTAACAGTGAATAGAAAAAGGCTGAATATGATATCATATATATATAATTCCTCTCCCAACCCGTCTGGTCAGCGTGGGAGCAGTAGACCAACTCCTCCCTTCGGGGAGAGGCCTCATCCACTAGTGGATCGAATATGGCTGTGATTTATTATT
>JAGDQP010005122.1:4385-80471 GCA_022664845.1 Lepisma saccharinum | reverse complement strand
ATTTGCTTCCCTTGGATACTATTTCTTGAAACGGTTCTCTTTTCTCGGAAAACCGTTGACGGGGTGGCGAATAAATCAGCAAACTCCGATAAAAGACTTGAGCTGCCTTTTTGTACGAGGTCTATCTAAATTTGAATTTCTTGGCTATCTTCGGAGATATAGAAATATTCTTTCCAGACACTTTGAAACCGAGAATCTGAAGCTCAGAAAAAAAACAAATGACATTTGTGTTGTGCTGCGCGGAAAATGTTTTCTTCATCTTTAAAAAGTCTCTCAAGTGACTGTATGTGTTGCTTTACAGTGAAATCACTGAGGACTAAATCGTCTGCAAATGATGTTATAGAGTTTGGTAAACCTTGCAGTAGCATTCTCGTGGCTATGGAGGTAAGATGACACATTGACTCGAGGTAAGATGACACATTGTACATTTTTTGAACTGATATGTTCTCCTAATGTGTGGTACCTCAAAACTCATATATTTCCAGCCACTTGGATGTAATTTCATCTTATGGTAGCTCGCGGAAATGTCCAGCGTTGATTTTAGGGATTTCCCACGAAGGCTATTTAAACATCCTGTGCTGATTGAAAAGGAATAAATAAAAATTTGGTGTAAGAAATGCAAGAAACCAGATTCAGAACTATTCTGAATTCGTTGGTGTTGGGTTTTATCACTAGCAACATAGGGGAAGAGGATTAACTTGTATCGGTTTCTTGAATTATGTTTGCTTTAATTAATTTTTGTAGTTGTTTATCCAATTGGGCACGAAGATATGGGGACACTGGTGGTAATCTGCGGTGGAAGGTTGTCGACTTATCTATGCGAATGCGATGGACATAACCCTCAAATGATTCTATATCAGTGGGAAAATATGAAATGTAACTCGGTATTGATATAAAAGTTAGGAATTTGGTCCTTTATTTTTGTGTCCAACTTTGGGTCAATGTCAAAAGCCGATGTATCAGAGTTTCTAAGTAAATTTCAATCTTTGTTCAATTTCTTCTTTGGTGCGAAATTTATAAATGTCATCTAGGTTCTCAATTTTGAAAGCACTTTCTTCTAACGTCTTGTCAGTGTGTACTACTGGGATGCCTTTCTTTAAATATATTCCTTTCACAGTTCGATTTATGAGAGGAATAGTACAGTCATTTACAGGCATTTTAATGATAAATCTGTAAGTCCATATTTATCACGTAATGACTGCAGTAATCGAATGTAAAGAAAAGCTGACTGTTGTTTTTCCTCTAAGTTATTCACTTTTACAGGAAGAAAAAAGTGAAATCCTTTTGCTGCTATTATAGAATGCTTAGAAATGAATACGTCAGCAGAAATAATAATTCTTGTTATTTTCTGGTAGTGGAATCTCAGGCTTCCTTGCTTTCTTATAGGAAGAAATAATGTTTTTCGGTAAATTCAATTTTAGCAAATAATGACCGATTATTGGATTTAAATAATGTTGCTCAAAATTCGGAAATAATGTGAATACAATGTGTTTCCTATCATAAATTTAAGGAGAGCAATGTAGTTCATTTGAACTAATTTACCAGCTATGCCTTTCACGTTCGGTTTAAATGGAATTAAAGTACTATTCTCCGAAATTTGATTTTTAGATCAAATAGAAGTAGTGCTCGCCGAATCTATTATAGTTGGTATTACCTCCTCATTCACACGTATCTGGATCAAAGTTTTATTCTCGTTCGTTTCACATTTGCCTGTTTCTCTGCTTTTTGTTGGCATATTTTGGTTACGAAATTAGTAATTGATGAATCAGCAGCGGCAGATCCTTTCTTCTTTTCATCCTTCTCTTGAGGGGCAGGTCCTTTAGGCTGTTGCTTCTTCTACTTCAGCCGAATAGTCTGCTTCTTATTAGTTATAGAGGTGGACGTATTATTTTTCTTCGATTCATCTGCATATTTCTTAATAATTGTTGTCGCCCTCTGGTCCTGTTTGATTTCTGACACCCGGGCGGGCTTACTCGTTTCCCGACTCTGAGTTCTTCTTATCTTTATGCGAGCAATCTTGAACTGAATGTCCTCTTTTATAACAGATTGCACAGACAGAAACGGTGCCAGGTTCGTTTCCGTTCTCATTTTCTGTTTTTGTAGTTCTGCTTTCCCTTTTCACTATCTTCATTCTATTTATAGCATATTTTCTTTCCATTCTTTTTATCTTCTTGCTTTTGACTAGCATTATTCTTTATCACCATTAGGGATAGTTCAGCCAGCTTGTTTGTAATGCTTTCCAAATTATTGTGGTTAGGATTCGTCTGATGGGCTGAGGTATCAATAATGTGCTTTACAGGAATTTGGCCTTGTTGTATAGGCTGGTTACTATAAAATGACTGAATAGGTAGTTGGGGTAAAGCTTGGGTGGACTGGGATGTTCTTGCTTGGTATATATGTACCTGTCCTAGGGGCTCAGGTTCATATTCCGGAAATCTATTATATGTTCTTGGGTACACCAAGGTGGTAATGTTTGTGTACTGGAACACTGCTGGTTTGACATAAGATTGTGCATTTGGAAATTAGTTTGTTGTTGATTGCTGGGATTTGAAAAAAATGGCAATTGGACCACTGAAGGTTAATTATGAAGATTTTGATTACTATTTTGTTTATATAGGATAATTGGTTATAAGGGTTCCTACAGGTAGGAACTTGTGTTATAGGAATTTGGAAACCGCATTTTGCTGTGTATTTGGATTTTGCGTAGTTTGCGATTGTTGATTTTGATCTGCTAATGCCAGAAGTGTTTATGATATTTCCATAAATTGCTTTTTTTTAACAAATCGGTTGATTTTTCCAATCCATGAAGACGTTTCTAAAGATCTCGCACCGATGAGTAACTTTCTTAAGCAATATTTTTAAGAAATACATTAGTCAATTCCATTGACAATATGTACTTTTTGTTCCTTAGTAGCTTCCGATATATTATATCTTACTGATTCCCGTAGAAAATATGAATCAATTGGTTCATCATGTTTCTGTTGAATCATATTAATTTCCATTTCGGCCTTATATAATGGGATTTTAGGTCTATATAGACCCATAAGCTTGTCTTTTAACTGATTGTAAGTGGTTTCTGCTAATTAATTTTATAACTGGAGTTGAAAGACCAAATCCAAAGCAGTATACTGAAGGTACATTGGTAGTAATTCCACTTTCTTCGCGTCATCCCATTGTTGTAAAGATACCAAATGTTCAAATAACGTGAAGTATCTATCCGGATCCTCATTTATGTGCCCAGATAATTTCGTTAGATGAGGTAAATTAAAAGATGGTCTAGTTGTCATATTATGGTTTCGTTATTACCCTCTTTAGATTCTGACTCAAAATTTCCAGATCTATTGCCTGACCTAAAATTTACTGCCATTTAAAAGAAATTTTATTGTTATTTAAAAGTTTTGTCACCTAGTTTCCTATCTTAATTCTATTTGTCATATCGTACCTTATAAAGAAAATGTCCAATAATCACTTGACACGGACGGATGTTATAGAAAAAATGTTACATATTCGTATTATTACTACTGGTTTCCTGGGCTTTGTGCACTTTTTGGGCACTTAACTTTTATTCCACCCCGAAATGTGTGGAAACGTCGCCTTCACCACGTAATGTTCTCGATGATTTCTTATAATGCGTCTTATGTAAAGTCAATAGATACACGGGTTTGGTTTTAGCTCACAACCAGTTTTATTACAATGTTACTAAAAACAGGGTCCCGTTCGATACTAAATACAAAATATTTAAGAGCAAACGAATAGCTTATAGATTTCTTCTATTTGAATGTAGTCCTTTGAGAAGATTTGTTTTGAGGTGTCGCACCAGAACCAAACTTTCTGCGTGCTTAAGGATAATACCAGAAGCAGGCCTTCTGCGTGTTAAGGGTAGTACTAGAAGCAAGTTTTCTGCTTACAGGAATGATGTTTGGTTCAGGTACAGTGCATACCATGATCAAGCCTCTTGCGTTTGCGAGGATGGCACCAGGAACAAGCCTCTTGCGTGCCAGGAATGTTCCAAAAGCAAGCCTTCTGCGAACAGGTGGTAGAGGTGTTGACCACCCAGGACTCGAGTGATGCCTTTTAGACTGTGCTGCGGCGTTTCATAATTTCCATTTGTGGGAGGTCCTCCAAATCTATCCATCGGCGACAGCAACTCCATCTTCAGGTCGATATCAACCCCATCTGTTGTATCTCTGCAGAGTTGTTGTCGTCTGCTACTGTGTCGTTTTCTCTTTGTTGTTATTACATCGCACATGATTGTTTACTATAAGAATTACTATTAATAACACTTCTAACGTACATGTGTGAGTAACACACGAAACATGCAATATATATATATATATATAAATCAAAGCCACATTCAATCCACTATACTTAAATTTTTATCCGGATTCGGACTAACCGTGTAATTGATGGAACATTTCAAAGAATGACCGAATCGAAGTATAAAATGCTTCACTGATCCTCAACTTAATGAAACTTTTCCCAGGTGTGCATTTTTAACCTCCATCGGGATTACCCCGTCCACCAGATTCCCCTCTAGGTTCAAAACTGTCAGATAATTGTTATATCTTTCTACAAAACAACTAAATATAAATACGAAAGTCTGTATATCGAGTTGGAAATACTTAGCGTGTGAGCACTTCCGGAGCGTGAAATTTATAACTTTGAATCGGGTAAAGAAAATTATGGTTGGTGTATGAGTTTATTAGGTTGGCGCTAGAAATATGAACACGTTTTTACAAACACACAATGAGATTTAGATGAAAAACTTGTATTGTCCAAAACGACTGCTATTAACCGTAATGGGAGCACTAAACTTTGAACATTAACAGAGGCTTCAGCAAGGCTTAGAAACGTAGCTACTCTATTAAAAATGTGAGCACTATTGAAAATGTGCTGTCATCGTTTTTGGTGCTCCCATCCACGTCAGAGTGTAGATACCTTGTGCTGCAAAATTAGGATTAGCAAACACACACACACACAAGTTTTATTTGAGTTTTCTTAAAAGCGTTTGGCTCACATCGAGCGGTAGTGTTTTCAGCTGTCAAAGCGTAATTTTGCGTTTAAGAATTGGCAACAGTGTACCTGTACAAATATTTTGCTTTCTTGATTTGTATTAGCGAAGTGTGCTACGCTGCATGTGATAGTTGTAATTGCGTTAAAAGCAGAATCTGCTCTGTATTTTGAGCATGGGAAATTAAAACTGAAGCTTGCGACGAACGAAAAAAATATTTAATTGACGAAATTGTAGGAATTGGAATCCAGTTCAAGCTCAAAATCTAGCTTCAAACGTATAACAAGAGCACTGGCGTCATGTCGAATATTCGGGCCTCCATGTAATTTTAAGCAGAATATCTTACTGACTCACACTGATGTGTTTAGACGCTGGCAATGGGTACGTTACAATCGCAAATATCGCAAAAAAACCTTCATTAACGAAATAGGCAAAGAAGTGGCGGAGAAAATCGAGACCATCGGGAAGATTGCCTCCATTCCCGTTAGATCTCACCGGAGGATTCTAGAACTTTTAAGACGCACTCACGGGCAATACTTGAAATTCCTGAAGGTTCCTAAGAAGAGACAAATTCAAGAGGCATACCAGAAGAAAGCAGCAGAATTAAGAAGAGAGGCGGAATCAAAGTTGTTCGACATCGTAACATGTAAATACGGCTTGCTGATGCGATGTAACTGCACGAAAGAACGAAAGGTTCCCTTGCATGGGGTCAGTTTTTTTATTGGATCAAAGAAGTGAAAAGAGAATGGCAATTGGCTCTTTAGATATCCAAACTACAATAATATTAGAACGGAGGACAATGAGAAGAGCAAGAGAGGATGAAACTCTACGTTATAACCAGTCTGATGCAGATCAGTCTACTTCCTATACTTTTCAAGATGATGACACTCACAGTTCATCGTCATCAGCTATCGAACCAAAATGTGATTGTGATGCAATGCATGTTCCCTACTCAAATCAACCTTGCACTTTATCATCATCTCAAACTTAGATTCCCAGCAAGCCGAAGAAAATGAGAATCCATCTGAAACCCTTTGCCATTACTGCTAACAGGTACGGAGTGTGATCGGACTGCCGCTTTCCTCGCCTCAGCTCTGCTTGAAGATGTTGGATTAATCACGCCTGTTGAAACATCATATGTAGTGGACAAAAGTAAAATAAGAAGAGAACGGCAAAAAAGTCGATAGCTCCATCTCTGTAAATTTGCTTCATTTCAATTACTGATCCTTTATTTGGACGGCTGAATAGACGGCACCCTTGTTCAAATCAAGAAATATGATAGATATTATAGAGAGAAACGGATTGAAGAGCATATAACCCTTGTCCGACAGTCGAAAAACGAATACTTGGGTCATGTCACACCTCAAGCAGGCACTACACGAAGAATCAAAGAAGCCATTGTTGAGTTTTGGAAGAAGAATGACATCGATGTGTCGAAGTTGTCTGTCATTTAATGTGAGGGCACTGTGGCGAATACTGGCAGGGAGAGTGGTGTTATACGATTATTGGAGGAAGAGCTGAGAAGGCCTTTCCAGTGGCAAGTATGCCTGCTTCATGTTAACGAACTGCCACTTCGCCATCTATGCCACCACTTACACGGTGCCACAACTGGCCCATGAGGTTATTCCGGAATAATTGGGAAGCAACTTCAAACCTGCGACAACTTACTATTTGTACCGCTTGTTCCCATTCAAAGAAATATGCAACTTTGCCACCAGAAATTGTTCAAGATCTAAGTAGCGACCAGAAATATCTGTACAAGATTTATTAAGTAGTTGCTCGTGGAGATTGTTCCCCCGGCTTGTCCAGAATAAATCCTGGACCAGTATTCCACTCACGGTGGATTACGGTGAGAATCAGACTACTCAGGTTATGCGTAAGCACGGAAAATCCATCCAAAGAGCTACGCACCATTGTTGAGTACGCCGTGCGCTTATACGCACCGGTGTGGTTTCTGATAAAGTGCAACTCTTGCAGCAACGATGGGTCAAAACATCTTTTGCAAACTATCCTTTTTGCTCGATATCGGCTACCAGATCTTAAAGCTGTTGTTTTACGTACTATGCAGAGAAATGTTTATTTCGCCAGTTCGGAGAACATGCTACTGGCTATGATCCACGACGACAGACAACATTTTCGAGAACGTGCCGTTCGGCGAATCATAAATGCCAGTGTGCGAATTAAACTTTTTAGCCAGAGGGGGATAAAACATAACGCACGGATTTCAAAAGGTTTTATATATATATATATATATATATATAATAGATCACAGCCATATTCAATCCACTACTGGATGAGGCCTCTCTCGAAGGGACGAATTGGTCTACTGCTCGCACGCTGACCAGCCGTGTTGGGAGAAGAGAGCTGAAGCTTTCAACTGTGATCGCCACTGTCTTTTATTCACAGCAGCTCCCCAATTGCATCACCATGCTGGGTGGGTACCGTTCTAGACCCTCCCGCTTTGGAAACAAAATCTCTTGGCAGAGCCGGGAATAGAACCCGGAACCACACGATTACCAGTCAGCGACGGTAACCACTAGACTAGCGGAAAGAGGGTCCCATTTTCCAGTAGGAGGTTACCAAATCAAATCAATCATACTAAATCTTTCACATTAAGCTATTTCATAAACATCACAAAAGAAATGACTTCCAAACAAGATTCTTAACTGTCACTAAAAGTTCATATTCCCTTGTATTAAAATAGTTTCAACTTCTGCCAAAAAAAAAATGTTCCGATTTTCTATCTAATCTTTTCGAAACATCTTCTAGGGAGGATAAATTTATCCCTGGCAGGGACGAAAAATAAATTTGTCAGGGAGGGAAACTTATTTGCCAGGGGCCAAAATCCCGGGCATCCCCCCCCCCCCCCCGTTAATTCACACACTGATAAATGCAAGATTACATGCCATTGCGACCGACCAACATAAAACCAGGGAATTGAAAATTCCTAGTCTTGACTTCGATTCTGAGGATTACGTGGTCCTCATTTGGTGACAAGACTGCAATGTCACAGAGCCTCCTGTCACTGCTGCTCTATCAGAAGCGGAATTATGGTAATTCGTAAGGGAATGGCGGGAATTGCAAGATTTCCTTGTCATATTTAAAGCGTGGAAAAGAACGTTAAATTGGAGACCGATGCTTCCGATTGTGTTTGCGGACCTGAAGCTTGAGAGGGATTTATTCGGAACAAGCTTCATTCAGGAAGTGTCATGCCCCTTTTTCAAAACAAATTCCTCTTATAAGGCCATCAAGTAATTCCTACGCTGCTTTTAGATTCATAAAAAACAAAATTTGTAAAAAATAAAATCTGCCTATATGTTTAATACGCTACATTACAATCCGAATAAGATTCTTATCGTATTTCATCTATTTTTTGAAACGTTTTGATAAGGAAATAAAACGGAAAATTTTATAAAACAGATGAACATTAGAAATTCCTTCTTCCTTTTTCGCGACACTTTTTATATAGATCTAGTGCAACGATATTGATCTATTAACGATAACTGTAGCCTTACAAACAATAAAATTACATTACAAACAATATAACGTTCTCAGTTAGTAGAACGTCGCTTAAGCAATCGGAAGGTCCTAGGAACTATCCCAGCGGCCGCCCATTTTGACCTTCCTCTAGGGGTTTCCTTACCCACCCCAGACAAATGCCGGATGGTACCTACAAAGTAGAACCCGACCGACTACCTTTCTACAACATGGACCCCATTCTATCCTGGTCGGGTTATAATGATCACGTTAATAAAGGTCAGGATTTACATTAATTGAGTTCATTAGAATGTGCCGTCAGTGTCTTGTTCTATGCCTATGCGTTGGCGTTGGCAGAATATATAACAAACAAGTTTATCGGGCTATTGGCCATTATAATCTGTTTCCTTATGGCCTTCAGGTATCTAAGGGGAAATGATGTGTAGGGGGGTGAATGATGCAGGAAGGTAACGGCCATAGTCTAAGTTGAAGGTTCGATCCCAGTATTTGCCTTGTGTGATTGAGGAAACACTCTGAACAGACCTCAGTCAGCATGGATGTTCGCTGGGATTGAACTCACGACCTCCCAAATGATAAGCCAACGCCCTACCCCTGAGCTACGACAGCTCGGTTGTGATTACACTTTGTTCATTATCTCTTCAATTCGCGTGAATGGGATTCGAACTCGTCACATTTCGGTTTCTACTAAGACATGCTAACCCCTGGAAACGTCGTGTTTATCTTAAAATAACGACAATGGACAATGTTCAACACATATATGTTAGATCAGATATACACTTCCTACAATTCCTGGTCCCGGGTTCGGTCTAGGCAGGGAATGGATTTGAATTTTAACTAGCACCGCATTTATAATTGTGAATTGCCGAAGTCAAAGTTACAATTACTCATACAAAACAAAGTTTTTCTCACCCCCCTCCCAAGACGAATGAGGCCAATGTTTAACGTACGTTGCTTCTTGCATCCTCTATTAAAAATATATAAAGCAAAGTAGTAGATTACCAAACATTATACAAAATGGCCACCGTGTTTATTTTGATATCACCTAATCTGTTGAATTTGAACAAGTAGAAGCTGAGATAATTGGACTATGGCACCAGCTACCGGAAGGTTTGTTTTCCCCTCACCCTGTAACCAAAGGTTATTGTAGAAGATGAGTTACTGAGCTAACCTAATTGAACTGAATTTAAAATATTGTTAACTTTTTGTCACCCTATTGATCACCCTATTGCGAGTGTCTGCTCAAGAGATAATAAAAAAGTAGCGAACTAAAAATAGGTAAAAATTTCGAATTCGATATCAAATTTAAAATCTTTTGCTATCATATAACTCAGACTTGGCCCCTCACTCACACACCCCTGCTAAATAATATGAACTTGGTTTATAGAGGATAATTTCTTTATTGATTAACTTTGTAGACATTTGCACAGAACCTTTTATGGAAACATTTTGCCGGGAGATCACCTTATATTTTCAGATTGCAGTGTATAATATTAACTTGATATATGACGGGGGAAATAATGTCTTAATAATTGATTGCTTGAAAGATGGAGACAAACTAACATTCAGCAAAGTTTTGCGTGATGTTGAGAGCAATCTAATCTTTTTGCTTGAAGTGTAAATAAGATAAAGAAAACAGAGATGATGTTTAAGTTGTAAATGAGACCTTTGCATTTCCTCATGTTGTTTAGAAAAACCTTTGAATCATGATTAGCACAGAGGGGAATCTTTGGTTTATGAGCTCAGAATGTTCAAATGTTATTACAGGATTAACTGATCAAATATCCAGCATAAACTGAGCCATATCAGTAAGTGTAAATAAAGATAATGGGAAAAGCCATAGTTTTGTTTGAATATGCTGTGTAAAGTTTTATTTCTGTAAATAAAATCAGAAGGAGCTGCTTATCTAAACATTTTAATTACAAATAATAATCTGTGTACTTAAGTTGAAAAACAAACTGTAGGGTAAAGTTTCATGTATTATTTGAATAAAGATTTTGAACTTTGCTACTCAAACAGATTAAGAAAACGTGACTCTTGATATCTACATATGATTCAAATGCATGATTGTAGGAAAATGAGGTGTATAAAACCTGTAGATACTTTACCATTCATCATTGTGTTTCAAGCGAAGCGCTTGGTACTTACTTAGTCTTCACTTATTGTGTTTCATTCCTTGGAAGAAAAAATACAACCTTAATATTGTGATGAATTTAATCTACGAGATTGTTTTGAAAAGTAAATAGTTTTTCCTTAATTTTTTATTTTCACATTAAGGGATTTCGACCGGATACCTATTATTGAGCTTATGAAACTGGAAAACCTGAGAAATTCTCAGTAAAAATAATTAGGTGTAGAGCACAAAGCATTAGGCATCTTTCGATCGCGCGGAGATAGCATAGTTTGAATTTTATTTATGAGTTTTAGGTAGGGATATAGGGGGTATTAACAGGTTTTGGGAAGGTGATGGCCAGGGCCTGTGTTGAAGGTGCCATCTTTCGCCATTTGGCTAATGTGACTGAGGAAAGACCATGGAAAAACCTCAATGAAAATGATCGGCCTCCTGAGGGACAATCGACTCATTTGGGTTAAGTTCCGGACGGCCTCATCTAATTTTAATTTTATTTATGGCCTCTAGGCTGCCTAACGCTGTACGAACTAAGTTTTTCGGGACACATGATATTGAAGTAACTATGTTTTTTGCAGATAAATTGCAGATTCCGGCAGACAAATTATGTTTTTTTCCAGACTCCGGCTATGCTGTGTTCAAATTTTGGAAGCTTAATTTAACTCACTTTTGGACGTAATACAATATTGAAATTTTATAGGGTGGGTGCCGGCAAGATGTGAAACAGTGACCCTCTTACCTAATGAAGTTGGCCACGTGCCATGGAAAGTCCCTGACATCCCCCTGATAAATGGAGTCAGGATAAGCAAGTGTAAAAAACAAACCATTAGGTAACTTTGGCTAAGGTTGAAAATAGCATAAAGACCAGAGCGTTACTTTATATGTTATCTTGGAAAATTGCCTCATGAAACTGAGGGCAACTAAGGAAAACCTCGCTCAGGATACTTGGTTGTAGATTAAAAAACATTAGCTAACTTTAACACAAATTAAGATATAATGGCGACCACGGCCTTACTTCATTTCATAGCTTGGGATTGGCTTGGTGAAACTCAGGAAAATCTCGGTCAGGATAATCAGATACAAACCATTAGGTAGCTTTGGCTAAGGCTAAAAATATTGTAGCAAACATGGCCGTAATTCATTTATTAGCTCGGGAATGACTTTAAGAAACTGGGGAAGCTCTGGAAAATCTCAGTCTGGATAATCAAGTGTAGAATACAAACCATTCGGCAACTTTGGCTCAGGCTGAAAATAGAATAGGGACCATGGCCCTACTTCATTTGATAGTTCAGGAATGGATTGAAGAAACTGAGGAAACTCAGGATAATCAGGTGTAAAATACAAACCATTAGGTAATTTTGGTGGCAACTTACTCTCGTGTGTCTCTTTAATGTGTCATATTGTGTTAAATATTTTTGAGAACATTGTGACCAGACTGCTTACTCACACCTATAGATTTGATCGGGGAGGTAGCAGTGGCGGAAAACATTTATTAGCCTATTCACACCTATGGATTTTATAAGGGATGCAGCCGTGGCGGATAAATTTTATTAGTACATACTCACACTTATGGATTTGGTCGGAGGGTCAGCCGTGGCGGAAAAGAAAATATTAGTACCTATTCAAACCTATGGATTTGTTCGGGGGCAGCCGTGGGGATTTTTTTTTTACTAGTATCTATTGACACTTAGGGATTTTGTCGGGGAGGTAGCCGTGGCGAAAAAAAATATTAGTACCTATTCACACCTATGGATTTAGTCGCGGAAAGCCGTGGCGGAAAAAAATATAGTAGTACCTATTCACACCTATGGATTTGATCAGGGAGTTAGCCGTGGCTGAAAAAATGTTAGTTCCTATTCATACTTACGGATTTGATCGGGGAGTCAGCCATGGCGGAGTTTTTTTTATTAGATTCTATCCACACTTATGGATTTTGTCGCGAATGCAGCCGGGACAGAAAAAAGAATAGTATTTATTGACACCTATGGATTTGGTCGGGGAGGTAGCTGTGGCGGAAAATTTATAAATGTTTATTAACAAGTATTGAATTGTTATGAACGCCAGCCATGGCGGAACGTTTGTTAATGTTAATTCACACATATGGAAATGTTATGAACGCCAGCCGTGGCGGAAATGTTAATATTTACTCACACGTACGGATTTGCTCGGGATACCAGTCTAGAGATAAAATTTTATTAATGATTATTCACTCGTACGGATTGGCTGGTGAAGGCAGCCACGGTGGAAAGAAACACACATATATACACATACATACACACACAGAGAGAGAGAGAGAGAGAGAGAGAAGGAGAGAGAGAAAAAAAAGAGAGAGAAAGAGACATACACACATATAAATAGAAAGAGACATACATACACATATATACACACAGACATATATGGAGAGAGAAAAGAGACACACATACATTCACAGAGTGTGAGAGAGAGAAAGAGATATACATACACATATACACACACACACACACATATATATATATATATATATATATATATAGAGAGAGAGAGAGAGAGAGAGAGAGAGAAGAGAGACATACATTCACAGAGAGAGAGAAAAAGAGAGAAAGATATATACATACACATATATACACACATATAGAGAGAGATAGAAAAGGAAACAGAGGCATGCATATATACACACACATACACACAGGGGAATCTGATTAAACGGTTATATATTAGGAACTTTAGTAAACAGTGACATATGTAGAACTTAATTAAACACTAACATGCGAGAATAGACAAAGAGAACCTTAACTTTACCCTTTTATTGTGTGGAAAAAATGTAATAGTAATTTGAAGGAAGATTAAATTAATAAAAATGTTACCCTTTTTTGTTCTGTGAAGATTTGTTACTCTTTAACTGAAGATAAGAATTAAATAGTATTAATAATAATAGCTTATTTTATCTTTTTATTTTACATTAGATTTTAATTATTACCTTTGAAACTGCCAGACTATAGGGTGCTAGTGGTGATACTGTTGCGGCTTTTGCTGTTTCTTATTGAGCGACATATTAATCAGGGTAATTTGATTTTATATTTTACAACATGATTGTAAGGAATATGCTGATAATATTTAATAATTTACCCTTTACGCATGCGTAGACAGTAATATAGCTTCTGTAAAGAATGGTATAAGTCACTGTAATTTTGTGAACAAAAAAATTATCATAGAAAATATTAATTCATTGTGTTATTTTCAAGAATCATTTTGTTCGTTAGCACCTTTTATCTTGCACTATAGAACTCAAGATTTTGTTTTGTTAGAAATTCTAAACTATTCCATTATGAGTGAATTTGTGTTATTTTATTATTGGAACTTGAATTTGTGTGCTCTTTTGGAATTTAAGAAATCATCCTTAGTTTTCTTTTTACTTAAACTTCAGAACTTGTTAGAAATACTTCCCGTTTCATTTGCTTGTTTATTACAACAAAAAATATTGTGTTTGTAACATATCTTTGAATTTAAATTTTAGCTACTCAATGTTCGCGAAGACGAGTGGATTATTCCAGGTTTCATAAATAGACAACCTACTTCAACGTCAGATTCGTATTGTTACTGCAGTTCCAGTTACATTGATATGTATTGTATTTAATGTTGGGATCCAGGAGAATCGTTATTGTGTGTAGGATGTAACACTAAAATTCAATTAATGATGGCGATATATATACTTGTAAGTGGGGATATAAATACTTTAATATATATAGATATATATATGCAAAATATTCTTAAAAATCCGCACGCACATGGGGAATTATTTCAAGTGTACTTGGAAATGTATCCCAACACTAAGAATGGTATTCAAGATACGTTGTCGAAGACAGTGTTTTAGAGAAAATCAATTAATAAAAGTTATGTTTGTACAGTGGAAATCTTAACCAAACACGAGGATGCTTTAGAGAAAATTACCAAAGTATATCAGATCTTATGTTGAGAACTTTTCTTCCTTTCCCGAGATCCTGAATAACAACACACATGTGGGAACTGAGTCTGACAGTCAAAATTAAGAAGTAATAAAAAAGTACATCAATTAAGCTCTCTTAAGGCAGTCTTAGGCAATCTTCACGCTATGTTCGATCTGCCATCATCTATCGTCAAAGTCTTTGGTTCGACGACCGTTTAAGTGAAGACTTTATTTCTGAAAGAGCAGTTCAGACTTTGTCAGTTTAAAAGACTAAGAATTCTTCGATTTGGATATTATTGGAAATGGAATTTTAAAAACACACATACGCTGTGTGAATAAGAAAGTAAGTTACCATCAGTGAGAATATCCTCTGTTTACGTCTCTTGGACTTGAATATTAATAAGATATATCGTGTTCTAATCTAATATCAACATCATGCCATTACCTTCCATCAAGTAATTTCAAGTTGTATTATGGTATATTTGAGTGTTCTCTCTGCTTTGATATTGCTGTAAGAATACTTCGATATTGTTCTGACATTGTAGAATTATTATGTGCTTAGGCTAAGGTACTATTTAACAAAACGTTATTCCTCTGGTATATTCTGTTTTGTATAAATTTATTATGCATTCGTATGTAAATCCTATCGTTTATTTTATGCACATGCGCGATGAGTGCGGTGGAGCTCATGTTTGAATAAGAAATTATGCTCTCATATGCGCTTTGTTTAAATACTAAAACCAAGCGAATATTAGATGAGTATCCAGTATCAGTCAGACAGTATGATGATATTATCACCTTTGTTAAGAGGATCTTCTACTTCTGTTGCTGCTAGAAAGTTTACTGTTGGTGCTTATGGACAGAAAATTGTTACCGAATATCTTCATTTTCTAAGGGACTGTATATCTTTAATCGGAAATAAATTTCTTTAGAGCATTCTTCAGAAGTTTATGAACGGGTTGAAATACTTTGAACGTACATTTGTCTCCTGATTTTCAGAAATAAATTATTAAAAAATAAATAAAATTATTTTGTTTTCTCCAAATTACAAGTGATCTAACTTTGCAACCACTTACGCTAGAAAGACCAACATTTTTTGTTTAATTTCTTGTGAAGAAGCGGTTCTAATAATTTTAATTACAGTCATATCTGATACACCAATAAAAATTAGTATTTTTACATAGATATTCCAGTCCACCTGTCAAAGGTTTGATGAGGGTAAGCCACGCCCCACTCTAGGTCCGCCAGTGGAAGGGATGGGAAGCTGGAGAATTCCGACCGGTTTCTGAGAATTCCTGCAAAAAAATTGCTAATTCTGTAGAGTTTGTGTTCTTCCTCAATGGTTCCATTCTATGAGGGTGGACGTGGTGAGTGGAGGAAGATTGCCTTTCTTCCTCCCTCTGCTTCCCCATAGAAGTTATTATTCTAGCAAAATGCAATATATTATTTCCGCTTTCCTGACCATGTATTGTCTTCACTCTTTCTATATCTCTTGTGTATTTTTTGCAGTATTGATCACATAAAGCAGATTTGTGTCCCTAACAAAATCAGCATTACTTACAGCTTTAAAATATAATCTCTCTTCTTATAGAAAACTTGCGTTTGCTGCGCACATCATAGTTCAACAGTAGCTATTTATTCCAGAGGAATTATTAAAAAAAAATAATGTTTACTGATAACGAGCAATCTTACTACACAGCTAATTGAATCATCATTCGAAAAAACGTTATACTCTACTCAGCAGACTCGAACCTTTCTTGGCAGCGGGTCAAACTGATTAATCAGGAAGAGGGCGAGGGCCGCATTATAGAGGATCAACTCAATAGTAATATAGAAATGTATTTATATAGTAATTATATTACAATATGTAGTAGTAACAAAACATAATACAAAATACAGTGTCTCCCAAATAACAAATTGTTGTTAGACTATGAAAATCTGATTGTATGTTTTAACGTTAAAGTTTTTCAGTACTGTTCGGTCTACGTACTATTTGGCCATTGGTCAAAGCGTTAGCGATAATGTCGGCCCTAAAAGCCAAGTTCAACTTAGAGCAAACTATATGGTAATTCCAATGTACATGTGAGCCAACGTTAACCCAACTGCTATTTTTCAGTTGTATGCAACCAAAATAGTACCAAATTACATACTGAGGAAATTTACTATTTTCGTAAACGGAATTATGCATATTTTTATAGTAGTTTTAGAAAAAACTGGACCTTGATTACATCATTCCTTTATTCAATTACGTGTTTTACTCTCTCGTCCTCATTTATAGTAGAATTTTTTTTCACTTATTTCTGTGGGTGGATTTGAACCTGCAACGATGTGATTTATTATCCGCTGCTTTAGCCACTACACTACAGAGCAACCCTTTAACTCTAATAATACGTCAATTATGCACTTCATCAATTCAGACAGCGTCACCTACGACCCAACGCTGGATAATTTTATTCTCCCTACTTAAGCGCTGAATGTATTAAAATAAAAGACTTAATTTTCTATTATCATTTCTACTCAAACTAGTATTGGGTTGGCCCATAAGTCTTGGCGTATTTTTAAAGTGAAAATTTTGCGTGAAATATAAAATGTTTTGGCAGTGCGCTTTATGTCATTCGATAGAGAATTATGTGCTCTACAAAATAGTGTGTTTAGTTTTTTATGCTGATATACTTTTTGTTCTTTTCAGGTCATTAAAATGGAGTGCCAACTCGACAAAAAACAGCATTTTCGACACCTTCTGCTTTTTGCGTTTAATCGAGGTGCCGAAGCCGCAGAAGCTGCTCTGGAGATTTGTGAATTGAATTGAATATATTTTAAGGTCTTTAGTCAACTATGGCTTAGGCCGTATGGATGATGATGGGATGAATTGGTGGAATGAAGAAAGTGAGAGGAAACGGGAGCACCCCGAGAAAACCTACGCACACGGTTTTTGTCCACCACAAAGCCCACATGACATGATCAGGGATCGATACCACAATCCCTAGCAGCAGAGGTGAGTGCCCTACCAACTGAGCCACCGTGGCCCCGAGAGATTTGTGAAGTCTATGGCGAAGAAGCTATGCCTCTGACGACAGCTCAAAATTGGTTTAAGCGATTCGAAGACTGCAATATCGACCTCAAAGACATGCATCGCACCGGACACTCCGTTCAGTTCGATTAGGAGCGACTGAATCAGCTGATTCAGGAAGATCCACACCAAACGACGAGAGAATTTGCAGAGATAATGGAATGCTTCCACAGGACCAAAGCTCATGCCATGTGAGCTTTGTGGTGGACAAAAACCGTGTGCGTGTTTTTTTTTCGGGATGCTCCCGTTTCCTCTCACTTTCTTCATTCCACCTATTCATCCCATCATCATCCATACAGCCTGAGCTATAGTTGACTAAAGGCCTTAAATATATTCAATTCAATTCACAAATCTCTCGAGTAGCTTCTGTGGCTTTGGCACCTCAATTAAACGCAAAAAGCAGAAGATGTCGAAAATGCTGTTTTTTGTCGACTTGGTACTCCATTTTAATGACCTGAAAAGAACAAAAAGTATATCAGCATTAAAGAAACTAAACACACTATTTTGTAGAGCACATAATTCTCTATCGAATAACATAAAACGCATTGCCAAAACATTTTATATTTCACCCAAACTTTTCACTTAAAAAACGCCAAGACTTATGGGCCAACCCAATACATAGTAAAATTCACTCAGAAAAATTATTATCCGAAATAAGGTTGCAGGTCCCTCAAAGAGTTGCTGGACATCGTAATTCAGTCTTCCCCCTCCCATCCCAAAGGACCAATATATTAGATTCATCGCCTATTAGGAGAAAGTGCTCATTATATATGATAATTGTATTCTTAAAGCCTGTCCGGAGATAGACGTACTCTACGAATGGAATTCATTGTCATAAAAGTAATTAATTGTTTTTACAGAATGTCACCATAAAGCTCCAAATATATGTTATATATAATGAACACCTGAACTAGGTACCTAACCTAGTGTGTTCAATAAATAAATAAAATGTTACCAACTGTGCATATATTATTCGTCATGTTGGGCCTTCGTTAGTTTTCCGTCGTTAGTTAGTTAGTCGTAAAAATAGGTCAGTAATAATTTAATTTAATTTTTTTCTGGGGACGCATTACTTTCTGATGTTTTCTTTTTTTCAACGCATAAAGGGTTGTTATGTATGGGAGCTACTAAGTATTATAGCTAATAGGGTCATTTGTCCCTCCGTGGCTTTGTACTCTTATTCTTAAAAAAAATTACCTTTTTCCAACGCCTGTTTAATTTCTCTCCTAATATTAACCATGGCAAAGTTATGGTAGATGATTTTTTTGGAATTAGAATACATAATTTCGAATGTTTGTCTATCTGCCTATCAGCTGGCTATCAGAAGTAATTTGGATCAATCATTTTCTATGCATAATTCTCGTGCAGGGAAGGAGTAGTGAAAGATTTTACTCAATTAAAAATAGTTGTATTTTCCATCCACTGAAGTCAAAGGTAGATTGTAACCTAACAATTCCTAGCCTAATAACCTAAAAGACTAAGTAATGGTTTTATTATAAATAAAACCAAAGCGCCCCCGTATAAATTCGAATTATAACGTATTCCCCCAAAAAACTCAAAGTCATAGGGACAAATAGAGATTACTAAGCGAATGCCGGGAGCCTGCCAGTTTTAGTCAAAGTCATAGATTTTCCCACCGTTGTCCATGACTAATCCAACAGTGTATGGTTAATCTCTGTCGAACTTGTGGCTACTGAGATCTAGTAGGGTCACAAATGGTGAATACTAAGTGATTCGAAAGGACCTGCCAGTTTTAATCACATTCATAGTTTTCATCACCATTGCAGACCATGACGAATCCAACGGTGTATAAATCATCTCTGTTAGGCTTGTAGTTACTAAGATCTAGGAGGGGCACAAATGGAGAATACAAAGCGACTTGAAAGGACCTATCAGTTTTAGGGTCAAAATTATAGGTTATTCCAGGATTTCAGGCCTTGTGACATGTAATAGTACTTCTGTTTACATGCCTCCTCTTCTCAGTTTTTCCAAGAATAAAAAGGCAGAACTTCTCTATAGATACATCTGTTGCGGCTGCAGACTATATTAGGCACATGAATATTGATAAACACAGAATAAGATGTTCGTTAGTGAGAGTAAAAGTAACGTTAGGATATTTTTTATATATTCCAGTAAATGCAAAAATCGCTTGTTGGATCACTATGATCAAGCAATATATTAAGTTATACGGGCATTCATTCCCCTAGCTAAAACAGTGGTAGAGCGTTGACGTAGCATTTCAGAGGCTGTGGGTTCGATCTCAGCTGCCGACCATTCTGACTGAGGTTTTCCCAGGATTTTCCTCATTCACACCAGACAAATGTCGGGATTGCACCTTCAACATAGCCCTAGGCCGACACCTTCCCGAATCCTTTCGCCTCCCCTATCCCGACCTGAACTTTAGATAGTTGATGGGCATAAATAAAAGAATCAAATTCAAATTCCTGTGTCCCCTGCAGAAGAAACTCTGTCCCAAAGTATGCATGCTGGTTTACTAAAGACGTTATTAGGAAACTCAAGGTTAAAGCAAATTATCATATAAAGTTTACATACAAAGTTGAAAATTCAAAACTCTACTATCAGGAATTTGTTCGATTGCGTAGGAACGTCAAGAAAGACAAAAATAGCCTATAAGACTCAAATTCTGAAAATAATATCAATAATGATCCAGGTCAATTGTGGAAATTTATTAAAATCAAACATTTTCTCCCCAAAACATCAAAATTTCAAGGTCGGGATTTGTGTAACAATAAAGAAATTGCATTTCCAATCAGTAGTTAGTTGTATCCTCTTTTTAACCGTTTAGTAATTTTTACAGCAATTCTAAAAGTTTCGAAAAAATTGGAATACTGTCTGTTGACCAAACACATCTGAATGAAATAGAACAGGCTGTCATGAATCTAAAAACCAAAACGACACTTGGATCTGATGGCATACCCTACATTATAGTAAAAGAATGTGTTGATATACTTAAATATCCCTTATTGATTGCGTTCGACTTGGCACTAAATCATGTATTTTCCCTAACAAATCGAAATCTACCTTAGTTTGTCCTATACTTAAAATAAACAACAGACGAGCTATTACCAACCATAAGCCTATAATAATCTTACTAGCGTTTGGAAAAGACTATGAACAGATTGTATATCAACGAATTATTAATCATGTAAAGCCAGTTATCTCAACTAAACAACATAGTTTTGTTTAACAAAAATCCACGTTAACGAACATTGCAATTGTTACAGATTTTATAGCAAACTCGTTGGACGCAAGATAGGAAGTAACTGTGACTTATATTAACTATGAAAATGTGTTTGACAGAGTTATTCACAATGTATTACTAGGTAAATTAAAAAACAATCACTTCTCTCCATTCTTGATTAGGTTCATGTGGTCTTATCTAACTAATCGTAGACAGCATGTTCTATTTAAGGAATACAAATCTGATCAGTGTGCGAATTAACGGGGGGGATGCCCGGGATTTCCCCCCTGGCAAATACGTTTCCCACCCTGACACATTAATTTTTCGTCCCTGCCAGGGATAAATTTCTCTTCACCCCCCACCCCCCCAGAAGATGTGTCGATCAACATTAGATAGAAAATCGGAACATTTTTATTTGGCAGAAGTTGAAATTATTTTCATGCAAGTGACAAATCATGAACTTTTACTAGCAGCTAAGAAGCCTGATTGGAAGACATTGCATTTGTAATGGAGTAGCTTAATGTGAAAGATTTAACATGATTAATTTGATTTAGTAACCTCCTATTGGAAAACGGGACACTCTCTCTCCGCTGGTCTAGTGGTTACCTTTTCTGACTACTGATCGTTGGGTCCTGGGTTCGATTTCCGGCTCTGCCAAGAGACTTTTTTCCCAAGGGAGGGTATATAACGGTTCCCACCCAGGATCGTGATGCAATTTGGGAACTGCTGTGAATAAAGACAGTGGCGATTACAGTTGAGAGCTTCGGCTCTCCTCTCCCAGCACGTCTGGCCAGCGTGAAGGCAGTAGACCAACTCCTCCCTCCGGGAGAGGCCTCATCCAGTAGTGGATTGAATATGACTGTGAACTCTCTCTCTCTCTCTGTATATATAGGAATCCCTGCGTTATGTTTCATCCCCCCTGGCTAGAAAGTTTAATTCGCACACTGAATCTGATAAATATGCAGCACTGTCAGGTGTCCCGCAAGGCTCGAATCTTGGACCGCTATTATTCCTCTTATTCACTAATGGCCTACCGGGATTAATACCGGATAAAGTCCTATTTGCTTATGACTTCAAAGAATATGTTGAAATTAATTCCATACAAGATGCTACAAAAGTACAACATAGTTTAGATAACTTTAATAACTGGTGCGCTATTAATCAACTTTCAGTCTATACGAAATGTTATCACTCAATAGAAATAAAACGATTTTTTGATTTAATTATTAAATTCATAAGTATGCATTAAGTATACCCGACGTAGTTAAAGATCTTGGTGTCATGTCTAATATGAAATTAATGTTTAACAACCACAAATACTACAAAACAAGCTTTTAAAATGTCAAGATTTGTAATAAGAATGAGAAGAGAGTTTAACAACGTTTCTACAGTACAAAAAATATACGAGCTTATGTTCGTTACAAGCTTATGTTCGTAACGTTTCTGATCTGTTATTTCTTAGAAAAATTATTCAAAATGGCTTAGACTGCAAAGAGTTATTATCACTGTTACAGTTTCGTATTCCATCATTAAAAACTCACGTAGACAACGCTGGTCTCTTCCACTCCAAAAAGGCAAGGGCAATATAATGACGAATGACTGTAAGCCAACATCGACTATAATTGGGCTATAAAATATGTTTTGTTGACAATAAATAAATCAATAAAATAAAATATAAAATATAGAAGGAATAGATATTTTATTTTTGTTTTCTATCTTGCAACGTATATTTTTTTTCTGGCTAAGGGGCAAGGGCGACCGCTCGCCTTGCCCCCTTCATGGCCTTCCTTGCTTACTAGTCTATTAGATCTTCGTCGTGTATTCTATATCAGTATAAAAAACCCTTCGGGGTAAGGACAACAGTGAAGCAAGAATTCTCCTCACAAAAGAAGTAATATACATTTCGCGAGTTACTTTCTTTGTGTCACTATGACGGACATGTTTCCTTTGTAATAAAATTAGGAGATTTATTATCCTTCTGCCATAATGACACAAAGAAAGTAACTCGCAAAATGGATATAACTTCTTTTGTGAGTAGAATTCTTGCGTCACTCTTGTATTTACCCCGAAGGTCTTTTTATACTGGTATCACTTGTTTTGAAAGGCTGCCTATTAAGAAATGTGCATAGTCTTCATTCAAAAGGTCGATTTTGGGCCGTATCCAGAAAACGGTAACTCTTATCAACAAAATAAGCTTTGATTTCTCCAACTTGTTTTGGCCCGCAATTGACCTCCAAACCCCCCGGTACCAACCACTTTGGGCTAAAGCAAAAAGACAGACAGAATGACTGAGACCCATTCTATCATTTGTGAAAATTCTGTGATAGGGCTAAATAGGTCATAACTATTGAATCCCTTCACCGATTTTGGCGTGTGACACACCGTTTGAAAGGTATTGAAGCGTAGAATACGATTCCTATATGATCTGTGGTAAGTTCTATCACCAGAAATGTGAAATTATAAATTATTTTTCAAACCACCCTAGGGGGGTCCCAGAGAGGTCCTACCGATTCAATTTTTTACTGTGTCTTAGTATGGCAAAGAGCTTTCAAATGCAACTTCAAGCATCAAAATCTGGCTTATAGTTTGCTAGATCCGAAATTAGCTGTATATTTCTGAGTGCCGCTAACAAACTCGTTGCTTAATGTCACTCGAAGAACTACCGTTCTTCGTGATCTTTTGTATTGTATTCTATATTCATCATTTTTTTTTATTTGGGTTAAGTGGAAGAGCAGCGTATGCTGAACTTCACCCTACAATAATGGCTCGTTCAATTATTTCAATATATCATTATCCTCATCATCTTCATCATCATTATCATCATATTCGGCCGTTTTCTATCCGCTTCTGGATGAAGGCATTCCCCTTTTCTCCACATATCTCAGTCTGCTGCTATTCTCATCCAGGTAACTAATACAACAAGCTTGATTTTATCTACCTAACTTGCATTTGGATGTCTTCTTGGTCGTTTCTTCTCTCTGGACATCCAATGTAATACATTCGTTGTCCATCTTCCAGGATCTGTTTGTCTAGCTATGTGACCGGTCCATCTCCACTTCATCTTCTTGATGATATTTTCTGCCAGTCTTGATGATATCTTCTATTTGTTCGTGCCCCAATCCATTTATTTTTCTTCCTTTCCCTCCTAGTTATTCCCAGCATGTATATTTCCATTGCTCTTTATGTGACTCTTAATCTTTTAGTCGTTTGAGTCTTCAGTTTCCAATTTTCGTAGCCGTATATCATATTGCAGGTAAGACACATTGATTACAAACTTTACGCTTAAGACACATTGGTAGTTTGCTTTTGAAAATAATATGTAGCCTTCCAAACAAACTCCATATCATTTTATATCTTCTATTTGTGTCATCTGTCAACATGGCATTCGATGTTCTGAGTTGCACTAGGTAAACATACTCATCAACTACCTATTGTCTCTCCGTGAATCTTTATTTCCTTCTTTTCAACACATTGATTCTTCACTAATTTTATTTAATTAAATTGTTTTTAAGTCCTATTTTCGAACTCTCATTACACAGCTCTTCAATTCTGTTTCGTAGTTCTTTTGCACTTGAAGTAAACTGGATTATAGCGAATCACAGGTGATTAAGGTATTCGCCATTGATTTTAAATGCAACCTCATCTCAGTTCATATTTAGGAACACTACCTCCAGGAGCGCTGAAAATAGTTTTGGAGAAATTGAATCTCCTTGTCTTTTCCAACTTCAATTTGTTCACTCTCTTGATGTAGTCTAATGATAGATGTGGCAGTCGAGTAAATGTTTCGCAGTAACTTTATGTATGCACTTTCGGTGGCCTGATGTTCAAATCATTTAACTACTCTTGCCAAGAAGACCGAATCGAAAGCTTTTTCCAAAATCTATGAATCCTGAACATAGTGGAAGTTATATTTATCAGCCCTATCCATAACCTCATTCAATGCTTGTATGTGGTCCATTATGCTTAATCAACAACGAAATCCGGCTTGTTCCCTTTGCTGGTTAAGATAAGTCTTGTTCAATACGATTCAAAGTAGCTTTGAGTAATATGTTGTATAGAACTGACAGTATGCTAATTGATCAGTAGTTTTGGACGCATTCTTTGTCCCCTTTCTTGTATAGGAAAATAATAATAATATTATTTCAACTTGAGAGTATTTCTCTCTTCGTCAGGAACATTGAGAATAATTTGTGAAGTTTTTCTTTCATCTTTTCACCTTCCCATTTCAACATCTCTGCTATGAGTCCATGGTTTTCTGGCGATATTCCGCTCTTCACCTCTCGAAATACTTTATCCACTTTTTCTTTCATTACATCTAGGACGTTTGCAACATTTTCTTCTGAACCTTCTCTTCCTAGTTCTTTTTCGGAGTAATACAATTTTCTGTTGAAATTTTCAAATATTTTTATAATTTCCTGCTTATTTTTGGTTACCGTCCCGTCATGTCTCGTAACTGCAATTATTTGCTTTTCTCCGATTATGAGCTGATGTTTGACTTTCTTCAGGCTCTTGTTTCCCCCGATTTTATCTCTAACAAGATTTTCATTGTATTTACGTATATCCTCTCTTATTTTCTTCCTTACGGTTCTATTTACTTCTATGTACTCAATTCTCTTTATGTAATATTTTTGTTTCATTTCTTTCTTTTCTTTATCAGGAGTTTAGTTTCTTCTGAGTTTTAGCTCTCTTTTTCCTTCTTGATGAGCAAAAGCAAGACCAAGGCTGTAGCGGTCTTGGTTTTATTCACCGAGTCTTGGTCTTGTAACGGTACCCTTGGTCTCGGTCTAGGTCTTGGTCTTGCTCACCTAGTCCTGGTCTTGGTCTTGCTTTTAAGAAGTCTATTCGTTTCGTACAAAAATTTTACACCGGATATTTGGAACAGTAAAAGCCATGCGTACCATTGCCTGTCTTAATGCGTCAATAGTAACAGAAATATGTTTTAATGCAATACTGTACATTTAAGTGTACAGAATAGAACTATCGAAGTTCAATTTCGCTTTAATGTGAACAGCTTCACAAACATTTTATTATTTTACATTTAGTTTACTTGCTGTTTTAGGCAAACAACTATGTTTCGTAAGATATGACAGAATGCAATCATGTGTTATTGAAATCGATGGCCAAAATAACTTAGACATTGAAGTTCTTACTTAGCTTGTAACAATTCATGCTCTCTGTCATCTTCTAGACACTGTTCCAATTATTTCCCATTCTCCGTGCTCCAGGTAACTTCCAAAGGAGGACCAAACAAACACGGATATTGTTTTTAACTAAAACTTAGTCTTGTTGTTTTCGTCTAAGCAGCTCTCATGTCCACAAACCCAGACAATTGACGATAATCATGGCTCAAGCTAGTTCTGGCAGAAGAGTGATAGAAAGTATAATTACTTACAAATTTAAATTTGAATTGATTTAAGCCTAACAGGCATCTATGGCCTAAGGCTAGTTACGCAATAAGCAACTTTTGCTTTTCAAACAGTTGCTGCTTTTTCATTTATACGAAGTGTAAATAGCAATGCACAAAAATTTCTGAACTGAGAGAGATCATCATTTTTTCCAGAAACGAATAAAAACAGCAAGTTTTTCATTTCGATTCTTTCATAGAATTTTAAACTAAAAGAAAATGTTATCGGCGTAGTAACAAGTTCATAGCTAAAATAATAATCTACATTACACTTTCAATTATAAATAATTAGAGTCATTTATAAATAGAGAGAGAAAAGGAGAAAGTAGCTAGGTATGTCTGTGTTGAATATGTATCATTCCGGTATTCACCTGGTACAAAACAGCAGCTATAGCAACATATTTCTAATCGCGTTCTCGTAAAAAGGTAATTACTAATTGCTTAGCTATAAAGAACTATTCAAGAAGTTAGCAGCAATATCGGTAGATGGCAGTAATTAGGTAGTTGATAGCAATGTAGGTATATGGCAGTAATAATTGGGTAATTGTTCGTAGTTAGAAAATATGACCGCTAGAGGTGAATAGTGGCGCTAGTCATAGTCGTAGGCCAAATTACAATTACTGTCGCAAAGGAACAAATTACAATTACTGTCATGTACTTAAATTAGAAGTAAGTTGATTCACAAATCTTGAGCGCCCAGTGAAATTTACCCGTAAATGTTCAAGTCGGCCATTTCTCAGACAATTCCAGGTACAAGTGTTTCTGCCACAATGCAATAATATACTTTTAAGATTTTCATCTGAGGTTATTTATGCGATGTTAGACGTACGCTAAGTGTAGCTAAAATTAATGGCGACATTGAGAACTAGATTTGACGATTTAACAAATCGTACACATGGTGGAGATATTGCTAGTTCACTTTAAAATCTTGTTTTAACGTTGTATCGAACCTCGTAGCGTTCTCAGTGCTTAATTGGGATGCGTAATCTTAATAAAATCAGCGCGATCCAAATTGCATTGTAATTAGTTATTGGAGAACGTTCAATAACAATTAGTTTGTTATTTTGTAGCATAATTAAGTGCATTATATCTGTATTTATTCAGTAATTGTAGTTGGTGTAGGTCGGTAATCGGAATATGTTTCGATTTTTCTTTAATAGATAGGAAGTTAGGGTAACAGCATAAAAGTGGCAAGTATAGCAGGAATTAATAAACTAGTAAGAATGGTTTACAGTTTAACCATGTTTTGTCTAAACGGAAAACATATCAAGAAGTAGATGACGAGTTAGATTCTTCACTTGATGCGTTGTATGAACTATCCACTTCCGTCAGCATGCCTAAGTCAAAACGAAAAGCGGCAAAACAATCGCCTCCGAACTTTTATTTCACACGACTGGAAGCGCGGAAGGCGAGAAATAAGACCGAAATGCCGGATCAAAATCCGCTCCCACCCCAGCCTATTAACAATAATCACATTACAGTACACAGTCAAAGCTTTGGTAAAGCGAAATTTGTTGCTGGTAAAGATATTGAGGATTTTTTTAAAATTTGTACGAGGATGACAAGCAACAGTTATGTTGGGACAATAATAAAGCAATACAGATATTACCTAGTACATTTATTGGAAAAGGTAAGAAGTGGTTACAGAAGCGAATACAAAAACGAAATTGGAATGCATTGGATTACAATGATTTTGAAAACCAAGTGATCAAAGCGTTTACACGAACTAGCCAAAAGGTTTAAAAAGAGGACAAGTTTTACGGGATCGAGTACAGAAACGACACGAGTCAGTTAAAGAATATGTATTTGATAAATTGTACCTTATTCACCGTTATAAACCAACACTATGGAGGAAAAAGAGCAGGTTAAAATTCTAGATGCAAGGTTGTTACTATATTTTATGCATAGGATAGGAACTCAAGTATTCGACATGTTCGATCAAATATTGGATGCGTTAATAAGTGTGGAATCCAATAGGTTAAATATCGAAAGGCGTAAACAAGCATTTAGAGGAACCCATAACCAACCGTAACACTTAAAGAACTTGTAAAAGGCAAACGTAGACATTTTATTCACACTGAAAGCGAAACATCCGCCAAATCTGACCTTGAGTCACAAGAGTCATCGAAGCATTCCACGGTAGCGGAATCGGCGTTTTCTGACTCCGGATCTTCTGCAGACGAAAGTTCAAAGTGCAGAAAACGAAAGCATCAGAAGCAATCTTGCAAAAAGGAAAAAGCAAAACAAAACAGCACATAAAACCATCAATTAAAACGAAAAAGCGCGAAAGGATCCGACCGTTGACATTACAAAACAACTAACACTCATGATTCGAAATAATCCTGCTAACTTTAACAAAACTAGCAGAGGTAATCAGCATGGTCAGCAACAAATGTGGAATATACAAGGCGAAAATAACGAACGGGGAATTTTTGAGGCAAGAGAGGCAACCAACAAAAACAAGGAAACGCTCAAAGAGATGGTTGATGCAACAACTATTAAAGTAATCATGGAAATAGTAATAATCGAGGTAGTTGAAATAACAACATAAGCAATTTTCGCGGTAATGCACGTGCACGTGACAGAGGTTTTTGTGAATCCGCGATATCCACGAGGTGGATATATCAATACAGGATACGATCAGAGTTACCAATCGTATAATCAGCCACAACAGTGGCTATCACAACAAAATTTTCAGCCACAAACATACCATCCAATTCCACAGGTACCAACGGTACCAGCTATACAATATCCAGATGACGAAGTGCAACAAAATGTAAGACCTAGGTCCACAGTTACAATTCATTGTACAAACTGTGGCTTACCTAATCATACAAAAGACGCATGTCTTCTTCAACCTGTTAGGCAATTTTTAAACTAAGTCACGCTGCAGCTGACAAGGGCGCGTCTACAGCAAAATACAAAATTATAAAATGTCCACTGAAAATCAGAAACGAGATGGCATAGGTGAAGTTAATGGTCAATGGTAAAGCTTATGATGCTATTATAGATACATGCTCCCAGATTATTCTTATAGATAGAAGCATCCTTCGTACGAATGCAAAAATAATAGATTCGGATACGCAAATACGTGGCATAACGTAGGATGTTATAACTATACCAGAGTGGCTCGTGTAGGATTTAGGATGCCTTGGAACAGTTTGTTAATGATAAAGCCGACGAATGATAGAGCCGACAATTTGAATATTCCGTAATAGGCAATCATGATGCAGATTAATGCTAGTCAACACGACGTAATGCAGTTTTCAACACATTATTTGTTGTTGGGCTATCAACCTCGTCTCGAACTAGGCACTATTCTGCAAGCACCCTGTGAGTATCAGTCCAATGAACAATGATTGGCCTTGTTGCAAAAATCTCGAACATATTTACACACGAAAATATTTACAAATGTTATGTAAAGCGTTGAAAAGCATATGAAAATCAGGGGAAAATATTAAGCTTTTAACCAGTACATACGGTGTTGTTACTCAATGTTACACTGAAAGGAAATGTGCCGAAAACTTTTGCTATGCCATATGATACACTAGCCAAGATTGTACGAGAAATAATTGAGAATACTTATGAGGTGGGATATACCGACAAAAGGAATAGATCAAAAAGAGATACTGTTGGCATACAATGTTTGAAGAAAGTATCTGAAAAGCAAGAAGATTCAAACTAAAACCATAATAATAATAATATCAAATAAATCTGAATTTCAACTCTCTGTACATCTAGAATAATTATTTTCAAGCTATCATATATAAAATAGTAAGTAAACAGTGTTTATCAAACAGTTTTGTCCCACATAAGGAGAATGAGAAGTCTGACCGAGCTCATTATCGATCAATCCGACGCGATTTTTTAGACCACTGCTTCTGAAATTAGCTCGTTCGTAAGATAGATATCTTGTATCAATTAAACTTAATTGCAATACAGCTGGTCGATGTTTAGGTTGATATACACGCTGTACTATATTAGGCTTTAGACAACAGACAATCGTAAGTAGTCACATAATAGGTTAACTAGAAAGGAAGGAATGAAAATGAAATCCAATTTTATTAGTGTAATTAAAATAAACTGGTAACTTAATTTATGCCAAAATAAAGTAATAAGCAAATAACGAGGAGTGTACTTAACATTAATAATTTAATGTGGATATGTTCATAATTAATCGAAGGTATATTAGGACCAAGTGAAATATAAACTAATAGATAATAGGTATACCTAAATGGTAATAAGTAAATATAGTGGATATAATATGTTTAAGAAAGATACCTATCTGTAAAACAGTGGCACACTGAAGTATATTAGTACCTACTAAATAAGAATTGCAATCCACAATAATGTCAAAGACATATGTCACACGAAAAGTTAATCAGCACCTATAGTAAACGATATGACAATCGTAAAATAAAAATACATAAAAAATAATAAAAATAAAATATCAGTAATCAGAAAGATTTAATTATTGAAGTCCGTATATACTAAAATACGAGTACGTAGTGTTCTTGAAAGACCAACGAAATTATAGAAATAAGTAAATAATTAACGAATTTACATAATGACTTAATTAATTTTTTACTTGGCAATAATAATGAAATAAAATAAAATTAAAGTTAGAAATTATAGTTTACAATAATAAATTAATAGAAGGAAAATATTTGTAAATATTTGAGTACTAAATTCAAAATTGAATCTCTTTTTCTCTTTACTCAGTGCAAAATGTGATCTCACTCATAAACAATCGAGTATTTCGGACAATTTTTGCATAAAAAAGGTCTATCATACAAAGTTGGAAACAACTTGCGGGTCGAGTGAATCCATTGTCTTGGTATTCGGTTGATTTGCGGGTGAGACGCGTAAGAGAAGAAAAGGAGAGAAGAAATAATACAAAATTAAAATTAAAATTGAAATTTAGAATCAAAATTAAGAAAAGGAAAGAAATTATCCAAGGATTTTGACTGGCAGAAGTTCATTCAAAATCTTCAAGATGAAATGAAAAGATGGATTGGAGTGAGGCTTGAACTCCATGTCGAAAGAATCGACTCAGTTCCGAACAGGAAGTCGGAACAAGAATAGAAGTTCACGAAGGAATTCAAAATTCGAAACGGAATGAAGTTTCGTCAATTTGGAAGTTTGGAAATTTTGTTTGTATTCTTGGAAACAAGGTTTACTTGAAGTCGGGAGATGCTGCGTGAAGCGCGTAAGTGACGCAATTGGTGTCTCGGTCAACTGAAATTTACATTAAAGCAGTGCCCTTTGGATTTCCTTAAGCGGACAGAATTGATGTGAAAGTAGATAATGGTTGAGAAAATTTTGATGGTTTGGAATGGGAACATTTTTTTACGAAAATGTAAACAAAAACAAATAAACAAGACAAAGAAAACGAAAATCAGAAAATAAATCAAAATTAATAGTACATAAGGTTAGATTAGTTTGCCGATTGCAAATGAAGAGCTAGGCTAAGTAACGAATTAGTTTAATTGAAAGTATCGTTAAAATTCTGTGACGTATACAAATCAAATTGTAAACAACATATTAAATTACCATAAAAGCAACTTAAATGCTATTGAAGTAATGCTGAACAAACGATAAACCGTAGGAAAATCATTTGAAGTTAGGTTATACATATTATATTTAATATATAAATATAGGTAAAAATTATGTTTCAGTATTAAAATAATCAGTTAAATTTAGATCCTTGGCAATAATTGCATAAAAAAATAAACGATAAACACATCCGAATGTGGTAAATAAAATCCAAACTTTTCAATAATGCAATAATTAGAAAATAAAATAGCAGTAAACACATGTAATAAGTCACATAACTGCTTACATGTTTAACAATCGCACTGTACAAAATCCCTAACCATAGCTTGGAATGTTGATTCAGAATCCTTTTAATATGCTTAGTATGACTGTACATATAAAATAATTTAAGATCCGATGTTCTCAAGTAAAAATATTTCAAGGCGAAGTATCCACAGCAATCTGCGAAATATACTAATTTGTACAAGTTACTACGTGAATTGGGTAGATTTACTAAAGGGAATCACAGGTAAATAGAGCTTCTAAAATGTTAGTATAAAAAAATAGCCTATCCTATTAACAAGGAATTCTATAGGAATTATTTAATTAAAATTGTAAGCAAATCATCCAAATTGTAAACAAACGAAGAGGAGAAAATATTAATTTCAAAATCCTATTGTAATTATGCAAATCTAATTAGAAATAGGAGTGATAGCCAAAGATAATAGGAGATTCAGTTAGGCCTCTCTCACACTTCACTCAAGAAATATGAACTGCGATTCCAAATACATAAATTACTTGAGGCCGCAATCCATACCTCGAGCTCCAGCGGTTTAAGGCCCTCCTGAGTCCCAAATATATTTTTTAGGAAATAAAACATTAGAAAGACCTGTTAATACGAACAAGGGAAAGGATAAGGTAACTAGGTATATTTACATAAAACGGCTTAAATGTTGTGTGTACAAGTTTTTTAAAGAGTAGGAGACCGATGCCGAATTAAGTTGTGGTGAGTCATTGACAATATCAACAATGTGTAGAAACTATTCATTAAAACTAGATTTAAAAGCGCAGCTGTGATATATTGTAATGTATAAACTGAACTATTTTAAGTTACGAATACGCGACAACAAACTCGATTTTTTTAAATATGTACAAAATTTCAAATGAAATTGATATATAAGAACAAAATAGCTTATTTAGACTAAAATGTAAAATAATATTAAGTGCTGCATTATATTTTAGAATTGTTCAATCATAAAACTTGATACAGGTTACCTAATGGTATTATAGAGGACCCTTGTTTCGAACCCAAAGAATTGTGCAAAATAGTTTATGTTCAATATAAACAATTCAAAAGTCTGATTACGGTCTGACATTCAGGATTTTTCGGTAACGCTTCTACACATCAAACCTGGAATTTTATACTAATTGTAGCAAATACCGAAGCACAGTAGAAATAGGAGGTAATTTGTGATTTACAAGTATGTATTTGTATTCATAGAGGCATGGTTGGGAACCTATTTTATTCATAATGTTCAAAATATTATTTGGAGGTCATGCTTACCCAAAACTGAAATCCGAAATTTAGCACGAAACTTGTAGTCAATGCGAGAATGAGAAATATAAGCAAGTACGTACGCGTAATGTAAAAATCGTTAAAGACATTAAGGAAAAATAGTAATATTCAAGTAGAACGGATTAAAAGTTTCATTTTTAAGTTCATATGGTGACACAATAACGAATTTCCAAAATTGTGTATAAATGTGTTCTCAAAGTTACATCAAGGCTTGAAAAGATAGGTAATTTCGCAAATAGGAATTATAAAAATTCAATAAACGGCCTTTTAAAGCAAATTTCTAAATAACTGTGTCAAAAGAGAACTAATAATCCCAAAAGTAACAGCTATTTAAAAAAATAACAGTTTTACGTAAACTGCTATTTGGAAAGTAGCAGCTATTTATAAGTATCATTTTATAATAGTTTTTACAACGATTAATGACTAATAATTAATGACGATTATTATGACTTTATCCTAATCTCCAGACAAGGACATAATAATTATGCAACGTAGTCAAAATAATCCTATGATACTCATGTAAAAGGAACAGTTAACATTTCATACGTAACACAGCTAGTGCGAAGATACTGATAATAACAAAAACAAGTTCAAAGGGCCAAGACACGTAACACTCTGTTTTAAAGACACTGACGCCAGGATCAGGCTTGCCTGTTACACATAACAAAAGTAGAACTAAAAATTCCCTCGGGTTTTTCTCACTAGTTTTAAAAATTACACCAAAATTGTTCTAGATAAAAATCAGTTCATATATTGTTTAAGAATTCTAGATGCATTCGAGAGAAAATCACAATAACTAATCATGAATTCCACGGATAAAAATTGTATAATCCACCAAAAACAAGCAACACGTGGTTCCATAAGCAATACATTGAGATTTTTTTGGCTATTAAATCCACAAAGTGGGAGTGTGGACTGCTGGTATGCGCAGTGACGAAACCACGCCACCTATTCGGAACTTTCCTAGTGTTGTAAACGTTTATGTACAAAATCTTCCATAAAAAATTTTATACTATAAATAAATATTCATGTATTTTTTCTTTTCTGATGTAATAATTTGTTTATGTATTATATTCTGTATATAACTTATTTGGTTCTATATTTTTTGGAAGATGACAAGTCATTGTAATCAATAGCAGTTAATAGCTAAATAAACCACGAAATGGCAAGGCCATTGTGCGGCAGCAAAATAACATTACTATGATTGTAAACCGTAAGTATGTTGTAATTTTAAAAGGAACAGAGGGAAGAACAGTATAATAATGCCACAATAACCTTGGTAATCAGTATAAAGAATTTCAGGTAATTAATGTTTGAGTTACACTTTAGTAAGTGGATACTTACCCCCTGATTGAAATAAAATACCCCCGAATTGTAGAATATTTTGAATTTCTTATGGTGACAAGGGCTAGGACTCCTGGTTAAATAGATGTCACTCCCAATCATCATTTCTTGTAAATTATTGTGTTGTACATATAAACAAATGTAAACAGACGTACAGAAGTCTTTAAAAGGGGACAACAACCCCAAGTTTTGTTAAAGTTTCTCCCAAACAAATAATCCACATATAAATCATGCCGTTTTTCGGCCTAAGTCAAAATTACTAAACATAATTCGTAATATAAAGATCTGGAGAGGTAGTTAACTTAGTCAGACATGTAATATTTTAGTAAAATATAAAGGTGTAAAAATTCAGATAACTCGAAATGTAAAGTAATCAAGCAATCCGAATCCTGAAGAAATTGTTTATATAAATCGTATTCCGTACTCAATAGTAAATTATTAAAGTTATAAGATGATTTTTGTCCAAATAAAACCTGCGGCTTCAGATCGGCTCTGGAGAGGGTTTCTAAAATGATGGCTTTCATACTTATATCCCTATATTTTGAGTTATTACTGAAATGGATATGGTGTTACATTAGTTAATAGGGAATACGGCGGTCAAAAGTTCAATTGCCCCCTCCCCCCGGAAAGTGACCTCAAAATTATGGGAAATATCGAAATAACGGAACAGTATTTTCCACGTTTTTAAGTTTTAATAAGAAATATATTTATATTGGTTACTCGCGCATATTCCCCTGTAGTTATTGTTGTTAGTATTATTGTAGTTTAAAAATTAAATATTAAGCCGTCACAAATTCTGTATTACTCATCCTCACTAAGTTTCTTCCAATGTTTCTCTCAGTTTCACCAGGCGGATGCCATGTTAGAGCATTAAGGCCTTGGCCGCTACCGTTTCAATTCTCCCCATCTCTATGCCAGCCAGAGTCAGAGATGAACAAATGTCATAAACTGATTATAATGACTAATATCCCAATTATCCTCTTTGCTGTTCTCCCAACGCTAGCGTAAATGTGCGTAGGATAAGACAGTGACCGTACATTCTGACGAACTCCATTGATCGGAATACTGAGCTTTATTAACATGAACATTATACCCAGACCGACACAGGGTGGAGGAGATATTGGAAGGTAGTCGGTCGGGTTCTAATATGTAGGTATCATTCCGGTTATCAGGCAGAGGGAAGACAAAACTTACGAACAAAAATTAAAAAAGCAAAAGTCTCCCTTATGGTCACCACACCTTTACAGGAAAACCAAAACTTGTTCAGCAAACGAAATTCGACTTCGCAAACACGTAACACCCTACACTGACTCAACTTCAGAAGTGCAATTTTCCCAAATCTACACAAAAATTAGAACTTAAAATTCCCTTACAAATTAATATAAAGAACCGTTCTAATATGACGTACTTGGTAATTGTGACTCCCACAACATATAGGCTTTGGGCGCCCGCAGATATAAAAGAAGCATCGCCTACTATAATATATACATCTAGTCCAACCAATATATTGCGTACGATTTGTTAAATAATCACGTTCTAGTTCCTAATTTCGCCATTAATTTCAACTAGACTTAGCGTGCGTCTAATGTCACATAAATAACCTCAGATAACAGGGTCATGAAAGTATATTATTGCATTGTACCACAAACACTTGTACCTGGAATTGGCCCAGATATGGTCGGCTTGAACATTTATGAGTAAATTTCACTGGGCGTTCAAGGTTTGTGAATCAACTTACTTCTAAATTAAGTGACATGAGGATGTTGGAAACAAAATCAGATGTCCATAAATTACAACGCGTAAATGAGCGAAAACTAACTTAATTAAAAGAATAACATTACAATTAATAATCGACCACTAGAATATGCAATTGAGAATTCTGGAGTACCAGTAAATGGCTCTCAGATGATGGCGTGAAAGTCGTGTAACAAAGAGACTTACTTGGCATAACGGAGTCTCCATCGATATTTGTGGTAGAACTAATGCTAATATTATGAGGGGCGAGACCTAGTGTCTCATTATTTTAAATTCTCGGTTAAATGACATGCAATTTTGAACCATTGGTCAATCACATGAGACTAGAAGAGCCTAGACTTATTATAACTCATCTTCACGTCACAGAACTTTCCACTGATCACCTCATGCGATCTACCTGTTCAGTAATATTCAAAAGGTCGTATGTTTAATATATGCGGAAGTGTTAGTCTTCAGTCGCGTTAGCTTATTTATTTCTTAATGTACATAATTGTCTGTTTTCCCAATCCTTATAATATGATGAATGACCTTTAATATTACATCTCTTTTAACTTGTCGTTGATAGTGTACAGAAATAAATAAAATATAATTTCCATCTTTGATTCTCAATACTGTGCAACCATAGTCCCCGGCCTAAACAGGCTCTTCGTCACGGAGTGATGAAATTGCTGCCAAGGTGTATACAAACTTTAAAATCCCCCTATAAATTCTAGAATGATATATATATATATATATATATATATATATATATATAATATCATATAATATCATATTTATATATATATATATATATATAATATCATATAATATCATATTTATATGATATTTATTGTTATTTTTTAACCTTTGATTTCTTATACACAAACTTACAACATAATAAAAAGATAATCACTGGTTGTTGAAATGCTACATAAAATTCTTTTTGGCAAACACAGTTTTGATATGAATAAAAAATGTTTTACTAAAAACAACAGAATAAAAATTCAAGATTCTTGTAATATTTTACACTTATCTGTAAAGGAGTAGTAACATTTATAGGAACTAACTGGCTTAAACTAATTAGCTATGTGAAATATTTTAGCCTAGCGCATTGTTGATAATAATACGTAGATTTTGAACATTATTTTTTTTAATTTTTGCTATTTTTTTAAAATAAATCATAATTGCATTATATTCCGATTAAAAATATATAATTATTCAATTAACTGGTAAACATACCTATTTCCATAATAGCTACAAACATTCACAATGGCCAACTGAATATAACGTTGAAGGATGATTTAATTAATTACTGATTCAATACAGTCAATCGATTCTGAAATAAGAAGTCTTGAATTCGGATATTCAAGATAGATGTAAAATAAAACTTCTTCAATTTGTATAACATATTTTCTTTCAATTTGCATGTTAAAAAAGATAAATATATAGAAACGTAATTTCTGGCAAAGAAATTAAGTTCAGAAGATTCGGAAGGTCACCATCACAATCACTGCAGATCGTCATCATCAAATATGTCTTCGGAATCATTGAAAAAGTCTGTATGAACTGCTATCTCATTTGCCGCCAAACACATTAACAGGCCATCAGAAACTCCTGCCTCTTCCAATTCCATGTATGGTCCAGCTCCTTCAGGTAATATTTCATCTGCTACAACGGTAGGCTTCATGTTAACGGTTACCTACTTATAATTATGGAAAATGACAAACGTTCCGTCAAATAAATCAAAATTACAGTAGGAATATCTCATCTAATTCCTTGCCTTTGGGTATGACTCAATGGATTGAAGCTACATTACCTCTTTGAATTGCCATGCTTATTCTTTGGAAAAGAAAGGTGCTTGCTCTATCATCACCGGATGATTGTGTGACACGCTTACCTATTTCTTTTATAAAGTTGATGCCTTCTTTTCCCCATGAAGCACTGGATTCGATAGCAATGGGTATGAAATGGTGCTTCTGTGCAAGATTATTGTATTTTCTTCTTTTTTCCGCTTCTTTTCGACTGGCGATATTTCCCGCCTGGATTGAGGAAAAAGGGAGGTTAGAAGGAGCGAACGTGTCTGAGCAAGTGAAGTCCCAAATTAACGGTTTGCCTCTCTTCCAGGGTAACAGAGTCATCACATCTGGTCTTCTACCGTCTGTTCTGCTACATCCAATAGGTTCTCGTACTGCAGGAATGCCAGCTGAGATTACTTCTCTCATTATAATGTCATTAACATTCGAGTGACGAGGATGTCTACCTGCGCTTTTGAAACAAGCAAGGCCATGTAATCCTATTTTATTTACTTCATTTTTACATGCCTGACATTTGTGACTTTAACAAATATCTGCACCCAGGCGAATTCCAACTGCTATTCGTAAACATTCATTACTTAGATGAAGGCAGAGAGGGGGCGAAGGTAGAGCTTTGAGCCAAGCACCTGCATCGAAGGAAGACGCAGCAATTATTCTGGCTTTGTCTTCTAAGTTTTCTGCAGTCTGAAGTAAAAAGGAGAGGTGTGATTTGATAATGGGTTCATCCCATGTAAATTGCTTTGATCTAGTATCGAGTTCGGGCAAGAATGATCCAACTAATAATGACCAAGTTGAAGAGCAAGTCTCAATCTCAGAATCCCCATGAGAACTGATATCATTTTGGAGAAGTGATTCTATCAGGCATCGGGAACCATAGAATGACACGAAGGCGGGAATAGTCAAATCTAAGGCGCGACGAATGCCTAATTCTCCACAATAGACAGGCCTGAAGCCATTGTGTGGTCAGGAAGGAAACAATTTAGGATGCATTCTAAACCAGATTTAATGGTGTTATCGCGTTCGAGTAGATCTTCTTCTCTCCAAGAAGGCGAACAACACAGAATATATAATAACCTTGGTATGGTAAAAGAAGATCTTAGTAAATAAAATGTTGAGTGTGCAGAGATCGATGAAAGACGTGAAAAGTACGTTTCAAGTTTAGCTATTTTCCCAATTAATAAGGATCTCCTTGCGTCAGTAGAGAAGGCAGCACCTAGAGGAAAAGCATTTGACGGAGACATTATTTGAATGCCTGGAGCCACTTCGTTAAACATTATGAGAAGTATGTGTGTTTGTTCGGTTGTAGTTTCTAAAAAGCCAATCTCACATTTAGAAAAAATAAGGTCAAGACCAATTGTAATTGCCTTCTTATGGATATCCTTTAATGTATTTAATATAGTATCCGGGTCTCCAGCTATGGTTCCGTCGTCTAAGTACAAAATTTTCAAGTCAGTGTTGATATTATTGACAATATGTTGAAGAGTCATTGCAAATAATGCAGGTCCTAAAGGGTCCTCTGCTGTACTCCTCTTTGAGACAATATAATATCCTTACCATAAAATAAATAGCTGGCTTGAGCATAACTTTGAAACACATATGGATAGATAGAAGGAAAATTATCCTTGACAACTGGGAGCATTGCTTGCCTGTCTATTTCATTGTAAGTATTTTTGAAGTCAATCTTAAGGAAGGCTTTAGGCTTCTGGTGAGGGTATGAATAATATATGCGTGCAGTACGTGCAGCAGCTTCTGCTCCATGTTGAATGCCTACTCCAAGTTGGTGTGGAGAAAGGTGCTGAATTAGCTGATTTTTAATTCTTCCGCATATAATTTTAGAAGAAAGTCTTCTCCATGTGTTCCCTATAGCGATTGGTCTAATGCCTCCACAATTATTTTTCAGTGCTATAAGAGAAGCCCCGAAGAAAAATGGCCTTATTACTATAGGTACTTCTGCTGATAAGATCATAGAAAGAAAATCACAAATAACCTTGGTATCAGATTTGATTATATATAATGTATGAGACAAGTATATGATTGTGACAATTAATTTGATATCTGTATATAATCAAATCTGATATCTGATTAAATATAATTGTGTTTCCTTTTAAAATATATATATAATTTATAATCTAACACATAAATATGTATCAGTAGACTAGGGTGATAATATAACTAAGTTAATACAATAATGCGTATATTGGTGCATTGTAATAGGTAAAATGCTGACTATTGAAACATGTGCCGTTCACTTGGAAAATAAAAAAAATGTCACTGCATTCTACTTTATGTTTACATTAGCTAATTCCATGATTATTGCTATGTGCTTCAAAATTCTTATGTCCCTTAGTCAAAAATGGATTTGTATGCACATGGTGACTTTCTTTTTTCGTGGCATGCTTATTATCAACAATTCTTAGATGAAAAGAATTATTGTCCGTGTTAGTCAACTGTGTTTTCGACACAATTTTTAGGATTTCCAAATCTTCAATATAGTTTCTGGTCTAGTCTGGAAGAATATATTGATTATTGGCGACACATCTATAATAGTGTTCATGGCATTAATTTATTTTCGAATGTACTGTTTAGAAGGGTAAAGCAGCAAATTTACTGTCTGTATCTTCAGTATGAAACACACTTTATATTATTTGGGACTTTTGATCTATCCACGAAATTATTAGGATTTAGTTGTCATACATTTATCGAGTAGCTCGAAGAGTAATACAGTACGTACTAGTTCAATTCACTTTTCTTTATCTCACATCATTCACTGTGTTTTTATTTTTGCAATTGAACTTTGTTTGTGCGTAAACTAATGTATTTTTAAAACTGTCTAATATCAAGCTTGTGCTTTCATTATTTTTAAATATAGAGAATAGTGAAGCAAACACGTCTTGGTTTCCTAATCCATAACATTAGTTCACTTATATATATATATTTAGAGATTTTCCTCAATGAGAAGATAAAGCCTGTTGTTCGAGGTAATAGATTTAGAGGAATTTCTTACTATACGTCCCTATATTTAGCTTCAGTATCTTAGAAAAATGTCTATACACATGTTAATGTTCGTTACTGGTGCTGAATTAAAGTTTCTAATGCTGTCTTATAATTATAAAACTATATTTTTATATGTTTATTTGAGTAAAAATGGCATTTGTTTCACATCATTTTTCGTCCATCCCCGTATTAGGATTTGCGTGAAGAATCCACTAACACGGTAATGTTCTAATCAACTTTTAACCAGCGGGAAAAACATGTGAAGGAGAAGAGGGAAATACAGTCCTCTATGTTCGTTGTGTCCCTGACTCACTAGTCGCTGAACTTGTTTTATCCAGTTGCTGCATGCATTGCTCGAAAAAAAATTCACATCGACAAAAATCTGTGTGCATGCATTCAAATGAAAATTCACGCACATATATATACCATACGGCCGGGCGAGGGTTTTGCGGGGTACAGGAAGAAATCTGTCTCACACAATGTCTTTCTCACGTTTTCTGGTGTGTGTATGTGAGGCCACGAAAAGATGTGTCTTCGTTCAAGGTCTCAATAAAGGGAGAACACAGTTTGTGGCTTCACGAGGGAGAAAACTTTCCTCTCAATCAGAGTTGCTAACTGCATATTTTTTAAATATTTACATAAAATTTTACACTACTAAATTCCAACTTTGTTATTTATTTTGATTCTTATTTCTTACTTGTATATAAAACTGTATATTAAAAATGCTTTCTAGTATATAATTCAAACATCACCTGCTGATTAATAAAATTAATTATTATATTGAATCTATATATATTCATAAGAATTTGTGACAGCTTAATGTTTCAAGTTAAACTACAATAATGCTAACGACAATAAGTACAGGGGAATACGCGCCAGTAACCAATATAAATATATGTTTATTAAAACTTAAAAACGTGAAAAATAATGTTCCGTTATTTCGATATTTCCCATAATTCTGAGGTTACTTTGGGGGGAGGGGGGGAATTGAACTTTTGACCGCCGTATTCCCTATTAACTAATCTAATCCCATATCCATTTCAGTCCTAAACCAAGATATATCATTTTGAGTATGAAAGCCATCATTTTGAAAACCTTCTCCAGAGCCGATCTGAAGTAGCAGGTTTTATTAGAGTGAAGAACTTTATTTTCGCGTTTTTACGACTTCCTTATTCGCATTACACTTATATATGTTATTTCAGCTATCTTAAAATTTGATAGCATCTTAAAATTTGACCGTTTATTATTGAGTACGGAATACGATTTATATAAACAATTTCTTCAGGATTCGGATTGCTTGATTACTTTACATTTCGAGTTATCTGAACTTTTATACTTTTATATTCTACTAAAATATTACATATCTGAGTAAGCGAACTACCTCTCAAGCTCTTTATATTACGAATTATCATTGGTAATTTTGCCTTAGGCCAAAAACGGCATAATTTATATATTACTTATTTGTTTGGGGAAACTTTCACGAAACTTGGGGTCATTGTCCTCTTTTAAAGACTGTACGCCTATTTACATTTGTTTATATGTACAACACAATAATTTACTAGAAATAATGATTGGGAGCGACATTTATTTAACCAGGGGTCCTAGCCCTTGTCACCATAAGAAATTCAAAATATTCTACAATTCGGGGGTATTTTATTTCAGTAAGTATCCATTTACTAAAGTATAACTCAAACATTAATTACCTGAAAATCATTATACTGATTTCCAAGATTATTGTGGTGTTCTTATATTGTTCTTCCATTTGTTTCTTTTAAAATTACAACATACTTACGGTTTATAATCATAGTAATGTTATTTTGCTGCCGTACAATGGGCTTGCCATTTCGTGGTTTATTTAGCTATTAACTGCTATTGTTTAAAATGATTTGTCATCTTCTATAAAATATAGAGCCAAATAAGTTATATACAGAATATAATACATAAGCAAATTGTTACATCAGAAAAGAAAAATACATGAATATTTATTTATAGTATAAAATTCTTTATGAAAGATTTTGTACATGAACGTTTACAACACTAGGAAAGTTCCGAGCAGGTGGCGTGGTTTCGTCACTGCGCATACCAGCAGTCCACACTCCCACTTTGTGGATTTAATAGCCAAAAAAATCTCAATGTATTGCTTATGGAACCACATGTTGCTTGTTTTTGGTGGATTATACAATTTTTATCCGTTAGATTCGTGATTAGCTATTGTGATTTCATTTCAAATGCATCTAAAATTCATAAACAATAACTAACCTGAATTTATCTAGAACAATTTTGGTGTAATTTTTAAAACTAGTGAGAAAAACCCGAGGGAATTTTTAGTTCTACTTTTGTTATGTGTAACAGGCAAGCCTGATCCTGGCGTCAGTGTCTTTAAAACAGAGTGTTATGTGTCTTGGCCCTTTGAACTTGTTTTTGTTATTATCAGTACTTTCGCACTAGCTGTGTTATGTGTGAAGTGTAAACTGTTCCTTTTACATGAGTATCATAGGATTATTTTGACTACGTTGCATAATTATTATGCCCCTTGTCCGGAGATTAGGACAAAGTCACATAGGCATGACTGAGCATAGCGTCGCTTTCGTCAGTCCATGTTCTAAATCATCTCGTAAGTAACATGTAGTGATATGTTATGCAAAAGGGGAATAATCTGTGCTGTAATACAAGTGTTTGCAGTAATTCAATCCGTGAAGATAACAAGTGGTTTATGTTGTTGGTGTTGAAAAGAATATGGTGTTAATAATCCATTTTCTGGTGCAAACGTTTGATGCGAAGTTGTGCTCATTGTGTTTTTTCATGTTCTGAACTTCCTTGCACAAGTGCAATGTCAATAAAATGTACAAAGTTAGTATTTGTTCATAAAATCCGTGTTTCGTTATTGTGTTTTCTGTGCTGCAATTTACAACAAACGCTTTTTACGGGTGTTATACTACCGCGTGTGTATGTGTGTGTGTGTAAGTAAGCCCAAATGCTACACCACCTTTACACTCAAGCAATTCACATATTCACCGGTTCTAAATACAATTTCCTACACCTAAATAGCACCTTACATAATACAAAACATCCAACAGTACATGTCGTAATTACTTCCAATATATTTATTTTTAATATAATTAATAAATTACACGTAGTAATATTTATGCATCATAAAGTTCGGTTGTAGGCGTTGTTTGTGTATCATGACTTTGGAGTTGTGTGCACGCACACACAGCTATTTGCTTTAATTCTACCATGTTTTTTGATCCCTGTATGCCAATCAAACTGTTAGTTTTTTAACCGTTATAAAATAACTGTTATATAAATGACAGTTGTAAATAGCTGCTACTTTTTGAATAGTAGTTTACGTCAAACTGTTATGTTTTAATAATTGTAATTTTGGCAATTAATTGCTATCTTTTGATACAGTTGTTTAGATATTCGATTTAAAAGGCCATTTATTGAATTTTTTCGTTCGTATTTGAAAAATTACCCATTATTACAATGTTCAAGTATCAATATAACTTTAAAAACACTTTTATATACAATCTCGAAAACTTAAAAATGAAACTTTTACCTCGTTCTGCTTCAATATTACTAATGTTTCGTTAATGCCTTTAACGATTTTTTACCTTACCTCTACGTACTTGCTTATATTTCTCATTCTTGCATTGACTACAAGTTTCTTACTAAATTTCGGATTTCAGTTGAGGGTAAGCATGACCTCTCAACAACATTTTGAACATTATGAATTAAATAGGTTGCCAACCGTGCCTCTATGAATACAAATACATACTTGTAAATCACATATTACCTCCTATTTCTATTGTGCTTCGGAATTTGCTACAATTAGTATAAAATTAAAGTTCTGACGTCTAGAAACGTTACCGAAAAATCCTGAATGCGAATAAATTGTCATCAAACTGTCGTATTGTTTACATTGAACTTAAACTATTTTACATAAGTTTTCGGGGTTCGAAACCAGGGTCCCCTATAATACCATTAGGTAACCAGTATCAAGTTTTATGATTAAACTATTCTAAAAATATAATGCAGCACTTAATATTATTTTACATTTTAATCTAAATAAGCTATTTTGTTCTCACATATCAATTTCATTTGAAATTTTGAACATATTAAAAAAATCGAGTTTGTTGTCGCGTATTCGTAACTTAAGGTAGTTCAGTTTATACATTACAATATATCACAGCTGCGCTTTTAAATCTAGTTTTAATGCAATAGTTTCTACACTTCGTTGATATTGTCAATAACTCAATAACTTAATTCGGCGTCTGTCTCCTACACTTTTAAAAAACTTGTACACACAACATTTAAGCCTTTTTATGTAAATTTACCTAGTTACCTTATGCTTTTCCTTGTTCGTATTAACAGGTCTTTCTGAATGTTTATTTCCTAAGAATATATTTCGGACTCAGGAGGGCCTTAAACAACTGATATGCTGTCTCTCTCTCATGTATTTGCATGAGAAATTAATATCACCTCTCTCAAGCCAGGGAAGCTCTAGGTATGGATTGCGGCCTTAAGTATTTTATGTATTTGGAATCGCAGTTCATATTTCTTGAGTGAAGTGTGAGAGAGGCCTAACTGAATCTCCTGTTATCTTTGGATTTCATTCCTATTTCTAATTAGATTTGCATAATTACAATAGAATTTTGAAATCAATATTTTCTCCCCTTCGTTTGTTTACAACTTGGATGATTTGTTTACGACTTTAATTAAATATTTCCTATAGTATTCCTTGTAAATAGGATAAACAATTTTGTTATACTTACATTTTAGAAGCTTTGTTTACCTGTGATTTCCTTTACAAAATCCACCCAATTAACGTGGACTCAGCTAAATCTAGTAATTCTTTAATTTAGTATATTTCGCAGATTCCTGTGGATAATTCGTCTTGAAATACTTCTACTTCAGAACATCGGATCTTAAATTCTTTAATATATACAGTAATGCTAGACACATTAAAAAGATTCCGAATCAACATTTCAAGGTATGTTTATGGAATTTCTACAGTGTGATTGTTAAATATGTAAGTAGTTATGTGACTTACTACATGTGTTACTAAATTTTGCATTATTGAAAATTTTCGGAATTTATTTATCGCTTCCGGATCGGTTTATCGTTTACTTTTTATCCAGTTATTGTCGCCGCTCTAAATTTACCTGATTCTTTTAATATCAAAACATAATTTTACCTATATTTATATATTAAATATAGTGTGTATAATCTGACTTCTTGCCTACGTTTTATCGTTTGTCCGGCATTACTTCAATCGCATTTAATTTCATTCATGGTAATTGGATATTTTGTTTACAATTTTATTTGTATAAAATTCGCACAATTTTAACGATACTTTTAATAATACTAATTTGACATTTACCCTTGATGTACATTTGTAATCCGCAAATTGATATAACCTTATGTATTATTAGTTTCTATTTATTTTCTAATTTTCGTTTTCTTCGTCTTGTTTATTTGTTTTTGTTTACATTTTGGTAAAAAATGTTCTCATTCCAAACCTTCAAAATTTTTTCAACCTTTACATCAATTTCATCCGCTTAAGAAAATCCAATATGTACTCATTTAATGGAAATTTCAGTTGACCGAGACAGTTATTGCGTCACTGACGCGCTTCAAACGGAATCTTTTGACCTTGAGTCAAGCTTGTCTCCAATAATACAAACAAAATTTTCAAACTTCCAGGTTGGCGAAACTTCGAAATTTGAATTACGCTTAGGACTTTGCAAATTGTTTTGAATTTTGGATTCCTTCGTCAACTTCTATTCTTGTTCCGACTTCCAGTTCGGAACTGAGTCGATGCTTTCGACATTGAGTTCTTTCAATCCTCATTCCAATCCATCTTTTCGTTTCGTCTTGAAGACTTTGATTGAACTTCTGTCATTCAAAATCCTTTGATGATTTCTAAATTTCAATTTTAATTTCTATATTATTTCTACTCTCCTTTTCTTCTCTCACGCACCTCACCCGAAAATCAACTCAATCGAAACCCTCAACCCGCAAGTTCATTCCAAATTTGTATGATAGATCTTTCTCATACAAATTTGTCCGAAATACTCTCTTATTAAGTGTGAGATGACATTCTGCACTGAGAAAAGAGAAACAGAGATTCAGTTTTGAATTTTACTCAAATATGTACAAATATTATCCTCCCAATTATTGTTAACTATAATTTCTAATTTCGATTTTAATTAATTTTATTATTACTGCCAAGTAAAAAATTAATTTAGTTATTATGTAAATTCGTTAATTATTTACTTAGTTATTTATATAATTTCGTTGCTCATTCAAGAACACTACGTACTCGTATTTTAGTATATACGGACTTCAATAATTAAATCTTTCTTATTATTGCTATTTTATTTTTATTATTTTTTTATGTATTTTATTTTGCGATTCTCATATCGTTTACTATAGGTGCTGATTAACTTTTCATTCGCTATGTCTTTTACATTATTGTACATTTCAATCCTGATTTTGTAAATACTATTATACTTTAAGTGTGGCATTGTTTTACTGATAGACATCTTTCCTAAACTTATTATAACCACTATATTTACTAATTACCATTTAGATATACCTATTATCCATTAGTTTATACTTCACTTGGTCGTAATTTACCTTCGGTTATTTATGAACATATCCACATTAAATTAGTGTTGTTTAGTATACTGCTTGTTATTTGCTTTCTACTTTATTTTGACATAAATTAAGTTACCAGTTTATTTTAATTAAAATAATAAAACTGGATTTCATTTTCCTTCTTTCCTATCTAGTTAACCTATTATGTGACTACTTACAATTGTCTCAGTTATCTAAAGCGTAATATAGTACAGCGTGTATAACAACCTAAACATCGACCAGCTGTATACACGATGTTTAGGTTAATTGATACAAGACAGCTCATCTCGGAAGCATTGGTCGAAAAAAATCCCGTCGGACTAATCGATAATATGCTCGATCAGACTTCCCATTCTCCTCAGCTGGGACAAAACTGTCTGATGAACACTATTTACATACTAATTATTTATATGATTACTTGAAAAGAAAAAACTCTAAATGTACAGAAAGTTGAAATTCTATTTTATTTGATATTATTATTGTGGTTTTAGTTTGTATCTTCTTGATTTCAGGTACTTTCCTCAAACGTATGCCAACAGTATTTGTTTTGTTTCATTCATTTTGTCGGTATATTCCACCTCATAAGAATTCTCGTTTATTTTTCGTACGATATTTGCGGGTGTATCATATCGCATAGCGAAAGATTTCAGCGCATTTGCCTTGGGTGAAAATTGAGTAATAACACCGTTTGTCCTATTTCAAAGCAATATTTTCCCCTGATTTTCATATGCTTTTCGACGCTTTACGAAATGTTTGTACACATTTTTGTATGCCACCTTTCGAGATTTTTGCAACAACTCCAATCTGTTCATTGGAATGACACTCACAGGGTATTTGCAACATAGTGTGTAGTTCGAGACGAGGTTCATAGCCCTACGACAAAACTGCAATATGCCGTGTTGACTAGCTGCATCATGATTGCCTGCAAGGAATATTTAAAACGTCGGCTTTATCATTAACAAACTTTTTCAAGGCGTCCTGAATCTTCCCATTAACCCGTTATGTTACTCCAACAGTATAATTTGAAGCACTCTCTGCAAACTTTAGTTGTATCTCTAGTCTATCACTAAAGTCCTTGACAAAATTACTTCTATGGGAACTTAGCCGGTGTGCTAGTATCGTTCTTGGAATCTCAAATTTTAGTATCAAGTTGTTATATTCACGTCTACAATACTTTCAGTAGTTAGATCTTTTATCGGTTCTGCAATTACATAACGTGTTGCCATATCACAGACAAATGATATAGACTTAAAGCCACCTTTCACTTTCTTCGGAAAAGGTCCGAGACCGTCTATGAGTAACTGTTCAAACGGACTACATTCTGAAAACGTTTGTCGAATGATCTCTACTTTACGTGCATTCCGTTTATTTACAAATTGTTAAAGTATTTATCTACAATTTGCCTAATTAACATTTAAAATTGGTCAGCAATCACTTTTCTGAAGTTTAGGTGGATCAAAATATTCCTTTAATACAAAATTTCATTCCAATTTGTTAACTTCGAAATCATCTTTTTGGGGAGGTATCATCTTTTAGTTTCCCTGTTTATGCAATCACTAGGATTCTTAGAACTTGGAACATGTACGACTTCATAATCAAATTTGGGAAGAGCTATGCCCCAACGAGCCAGACGCGCTGTCAAGTTTGGTTTTGTTTTAAATACAGCAATGCTTTATGGTCTACACACAATTTAAATCGTCTCCCTAAAAAATAAAAGCTATTAGACTTTAGAGTTGACAATAAGATTAGCAATTCCAAATCAAAAATAGAAAAGTTTGTCTCATTTGGTCTCAATAACCGAGAAGAATGTGAAATCGGATAATCTTGATCGTTTTCATTTCTTCTTTGCATTACAATGCCGCCTATCATTTTTATCGACGTATCTGGAGTAGATACATAAATCTTTCGAAGCATCATACGGTTTTAAGATTGGAGCTTGAATAAGAGCCTCATTAAGCTTAAGGAATGCCTGTTCTTGTTCAGATCCCCACGTGAATTTCTTATTCTTCCGAATTAAACATTGTAGTGGTTGTGTGAGCTCTGCGTAATTGTTTAAGAAACGCCTGACATAATCATACAGGCCGAAAAAACTGCTAAGCTTCTTAACTGTTTTGGAGCTTCAAATCTCGCAATTGAGTTTGTCACTGATACTATGGCCGAAACAGCCGGTTGCGTGTCCAAGTGCTATGATGGATGATGCATAAATGATGTTTTCTCTGGTGAAATACGCGTTTCCGTAATTTTTGGAACTTCACTTTCAAAATCGTGATATATGAAAATAACATCTGTATAGTGCGATAGATGTTGATGTTCCAAAATAACTTAAAGGTACTGCCAAAATTCTCTTAAATATACTATTTGAATTTCGGAAGAGAGAGTAGTTCGTACCTATATGTGCCCATATTTGATAGTGTAAATGGCGTTCAATCTCTACACTCTCCTTTAAAGGTTATTGTGTAGTATGCACTCCTCAAATCCAATTGGCAATACCAAATTTTCCTGAGATTTTCGCAAGTATTTCGGAAATGCTTAGCAGGGTAATTGTTAATGGAATTGTATGTAAATTAAGAGCATTGACATTTGTTATAAATGTATATTCACAATTAGGTTTTTTAGGGAAAAGCATTACATGCGCTTTCCGTCTGTTCAATGACACCTTACTCGAAAAAATTATTTGTGGTTCATGTATATGATAACGAATTTCATGCGCAATCGTATAAGTTTGTTTCCGGAAAGATACTTTGGAATCTATTTCTATGTGGGGTTGATAGTTTTTACATCTTCTCCTATTTTAACTTACTAGGATAAAACTATTCTCTGTCATTTTCTAGTTACTCATTTTCTTTTGTCTACATCACCTTATGTTATGTATAAACATTCTTTGCGTTGATGGTATGTAGAAGTCCTCTGTTTGCCCATTTATGTAACCCTTGGAAGTATGACCTTATAATTATAGGGATTAATAACTTTCACTAACTTTTCCGCTACAGAAACTATACATCTGGGTACTAATATTCCTAAAATGTATCGAAAATGTTCATATATGGTTCTAAAATTTGATCCTTACTCGAGCGAGAGTTTGTCAATTCTAATTTTAGCAGCTTTTCGGTGCCTGTTGGAATTTCCACCTTCTCCTGAATTACGAACTTTGAATGTTTCGTTTCATCACTTAAATAATTTATCTTTTCTAACACTAAAAATACTTCTCGTGAGTTGTTTACGAATTTGGAGGGTTGTCTACCAGATCCCTTCAAAATAACTTGATTTGTACCTAGAATGATTATAGCTCCTTGGGGAACAAGCAGATCATTTCCGATTAGCATCGCGTGCTTAATAAGATCGTCTACAATTCTAAACGTATGGTAAAAAGTGTTTTCATGCCCATAAAACTTTACACAGGCTACATGTTGTATAGTTATAACATCCTTCGTTATGAAACGTATTTGCGTTTCCGAATCTGTTATTTTTGCATTCGTACGAAGGATGCTTCTATCTATAAGAATAATCTAAGGGCCTGTGTCTATTACCAGCTTTACCATTCACCATTACCTTCACCTATGCCATCTCGTTTCTCATTTTCAGTGCACATTTTATAATTTTGTATTTTACTGTAGATGCGCCCTTGTCAGCTGCAGCGTGACTTAGTTTAAACATTGCCTAACTGGTTGAAGAAGACACGTCTTTTGTATGATTCGGAAATCCACAGTTTGTACAATGAATTGTAGCTGTGGACCTAGGTCTTACATTTTGTTGCACTTCGTCATCTGAATGTTGTATACTTGGTACCTTTCGTACTTGTGGACTTAGATTGTACGTTTGTGCCTGAACATTTTGTTGTGATAACCACTGTTGTGGCTGATTATACGATTGGTAACTCTGATCGTATCCTATATTGATATATCCACCTCGTGGATATCGCGGATTCACAAAAACCTCTGTCACGTGCACGTGCATTACCGCGAAAATTGCTTATGTTGTTATTTCAACCACCTCGACTATTACTATTTCCATGACTATTTTAATAGTAGTTTCAATAACCAACTCTTTGAGCGTTTCCTCGTTTTTGTTGGTTGCCTCTCTTGCCTCAAAACATTCCCCGTTCGTATTTTCGCCTTGTATATTCCACATTTGTTGCTGACCATGCTGATTACCTCTGCTAGTTTTGTTAAAGTTGGAGAATTATTTCGAATCATGAGCGTTAGTTGTTTTGTAATATCAACGGTCGGATCGTTTTGCGCATTTTCGTTTTTATGTGCTGTTTTGTTTTGCTTTTTCCTTTTTGCAAGATTGCTTGTGATGCTTTCGTTTTCTGCACTTTGAACTTTGGTCTGCAGAAGATCCGGAGTCAGAAAACGCCGATTCCGCTACCGTGGAATGCTTCGATGACTCTTGTGACTCATGGACAGATTTGGCGGATGTTTCGCTTTCAGTGTAAATAACCTGTCTACGTTTGCCTTTTACAAGTTCTTTAAGTGTTACGATTGGTTATGGGATCCTCTAAATGCTTGTTTAAGCCTTTTGATATTTAACCTATTGGATTCCACACTTATTAACGCATCCAATATTTGATCGAACATGTCAAATATTTGAGTTACTATTCTTTGTATAAAATATAGTAACAACCTTGCACCTAGAATTTTAACCTGCTCTTTTTCCTCCATAGTTGGTTTATAACGATGAATAAGGTACATTTTATCAAATACATATTCTTTAACTGACTCGTGTCGTTCCTGTACTCGATCCCGTAAAACTTGTCCTCCTTGTAAACCTTTTGGCTAGTTCGTGTAAACGCTTTGATCACTTGGTTTTCAAAATCATTGTAATCCAATGCATTCCAATTTCGTTTTTGTATTCGCACCTGTAACCAGTACTTAATTTTCCAATAAATGTACTTGGTAGTATCTGTATCGCTTTATTATGTCCCAACATAACTGTTGCTTGGCATCCTCCTACAAAATTAAAAATTCCTCAATATCATCTTTACCAGCAACAAATTTCGGTATAGCAATGCTATGATTGTGTACTGTAATGTAATTATTGTTAAAACGAAGGGCTGGGAGTGGATTTTGATCTGGCATTTCGGTCTTATTTCTCGCCTTCCGCGCTTCCAGTCGTGTGAAATAAAAGTTCGGAGGCGATTGTTTTTCCTCTTTACGTTTTGACTTAGGTATGCTGACGGAAGTGGATAGTTCGTACAACGCATCAATTGAAGAATCTAATTCGTAATCTAATTCTTGATGTGTTTTCCGTTTTGACCTTTGATTAAACTGTAAAACATCCTTTCTAGTTTATTAATTCCTCCTATGCTTGCCACTTTTATGCTGTTACCCTAACTTCCTATCTATTTAAGGAAAATCGAAACATATCCCGATTACCGACCTACACCAACTATAATCAATGACTAAATACTGAGATAATACAATTAATTATGTTAAAAAATAACAAACTAATTTTTATTGAACGTGTGCAATAATTATTTATAATGCAATTTGGATCGCGCTGATTTTATTAAGATTACGCACCGCTATTAAACACTGAGAATATACTGAATTACGCTACGGGGTTCGATACTACATTAAAACCAGGTTTTAAACTGAACTAGCAATATCTCCACCATGTGTACGATTTGTTAAATCCTCACATCTAGTTCCTAATTTCGCCATTAATTTCAACTAGACTTAGCGTACGTCTAACGTCGCATAAATAACCTCAGATGATAGGGTCATGAAAGTGTATTATTGCATTCTGGTACGAACACTTGTCCCTTGTATTGGCTCAGAAATGGTCGGCTTGAACATTTACGGGTAAATTTCACTGGGCGCCCAAGATTTGTGAATCAACTTACTTCTAATTTGAGTGACATGAGAATATTGGAAACAAAATCAGATTTCGATAAATTACAACGTATAAATGAGCGAAAACTAACTTTCTAAATTCAGAATAACATTAAAATTAATAATCGAACATTAGAATATGCGATTGAGAATTTTGGAGTAGCAGTAAATGTCTCTGAGCCGATGGCGTGAAAGTCGTGTAACAAAAGAGACTTACTTGGTATAACGGTGTCTCCATCCATGTATGTGCTAGAACTAATATTAAGATGATGAGGGGGTGAGACCTAGTGTCTCGCTGTTTTAAATTCTCGGTTAGAAGCCATGGAATTTTTAATCACTTATACGTCATCTTCACGTCACAGAACCTTCCAGCGAACACCTCATGCAATCTACTGGTTCAGCAATATTCTAATGGTTGTATGTTTGAAATAGGTGGAAGTGTTATTCTTCCCTCTCATTGTATTATTAATTTCTTATTGTAAATAATTGTGTTTTCCCAAGCCTTACAATCTGATGAATGTACTTAAATATTACATCTCATTTAACTTGTCGTTGATATTATACAGAAATGAATAAATGTAATTTCCATCTTTGATTCACAATACTGTGCGACCATTATATATAGATCCATTGATAACATATATTGATAACAAATGACTACTTGCTATACTTAGCGCAAAAAAGCGACAATACTCCACACGAAATGAATAGTTATAATAAAAATTAAACAAGACTTCTCTATATAGGACTTACATGACGCAAATTTTCCTGTCCTATGGTAATTCTACAAACCAAAGTAAGCCATATCCCGAGCCAAACGACTCAGAAATGCAGAGGAAGAAAACCTTAAAAGAGGCCTATTCTCATATTATAATTCTCAAAACCACATTCTGAAAAAGCACACTGCTGTGGCTTATACTCCTACTTACTATGCGCAATCAAACGTAACAAGTGCGTAGAAAATTAACAAGACACCGAGATAAACCCAAAGTAAAAATAAAAAGAATATTATTTTAAAAATTTCAAAAGCTAGATGTTCTTAAGAGAACAGACTCATCAATTCTAAGAATTTCAATTTTTACTTACAACGTACTCTTCCTCTTGAATTAATAAACAACGTTCTAAAATATATTCAATTTATATTTAATTTTTCCCTTATTTTACCATTTTAATAAAAGATATTTGTGTTCGCGGCACACGGAGCAGATAAGAAATTTAGCGGCATACTAGTGTGCCAATTAACACCCTTTGAGAATCACTACCATGATAAGTCGAGTTTATGTTGAACAGGTACCACACAGGATTCTGGGTAATTCTATTGTAACTCCATGCAGACGTGATGCAGAATTATTCTTGAGCATGAAAGAAAAAACGTAGATACATACAAACTTCTTTACAGAAGACGAAGATAACGCCCAACATAAGAACTCACTATAAGTAAAAATAAAAACTCTTCATAAAATCTTTTTCTCATTTTCGATTTTTTGTGAGATCGGTGCCAAAATAATTACTATTAATTATCCCACATTGTTATGCGCGTTTACAAGCATTTCTTTTATTTATAAATTGTGTTTCGAACTCCTACAAAAGATCGAAATTGAAAAAATAATAGCATTTATCATTATATTCCAGTGTGATTTTATGTCGGTTTGACTTGCTTTTCTGAGATTTTTTTTTACGTTTTTGACCCTTTATATTCTCAAACCCGGGGGAAATTGCCCCCTGCCCTCCATAAATGACGACTCTGTACAAGCGTCTTGAATAACATAATAATAATAATTATTATTAATAATAATAATTTTAATAATAAATCTGTATTCGAACTAGAATATAGTTTCTATAACTTTCTACATTTTAATTTCAATTTAAAAATTCTCGCTAGATTTTAGGTTATTTTTACATACTTTCTGTTCAATTTTTGCTGCACTGCCAGTCCTTCATATGACGGAAGTTTTCATTAATAATAATATAAATTTATGTAAACAAATAATCTATATTATTTAGTAATATAATTATAATTTTCTGTAAGTATTACAACTTTAATTAATTTTCTCCTATGTGGGAGAATAAGTAATTTGATATATTCTTGTTTTTGGTGCTCTGGCAACCCTTCATATCGAGGTAGTTTACTGCAAATGTTTCTTCACTGCCAGATCTATGTTCATCCATCTACAATTTGTCACGCTACAATCGCTCTGAAAACTGAAAATGGTATGTCGCTGAAAGGAAGCTGACAATGACAATAAATATCTTTTTATGTTGGTAACGTTTGTCTTAAAGTTAACTAACTTCATAAATTTATGTGCAAAAGTTTTACATGCAAATAAAATGTTTTATATGTTGTAACATTAAAACTAAGTTACTTTTTAAACTGTGCCTCGCTTATTATTTCCCTAATGTTTTAGTTTAATTTTTTGTAGCAACGCTAACATACCATCTAACCTTTAATAGTTTACGAAAAGTGTTTCAAAGTTTGACATTGTTCGGAGGTTCTCTGAAAGTAAGAAGTTATTAGTAGCAAAATAGTAAAATCCAAATCCTAGGTTCAAAACCAGCAATCTCCAAATAAAATCATTATGTAATTATTTAAAAATTGAAGGTAAAGCTTTAATTCATTGTGCATATACTACTTTTATGCCTAGGAACCACAGGACGAAAAACACTCATATGCTATTATATTTACCAACTTGAATTTTCTCTTGGCTTTTCTGTAAAATTTGCTGGAATAGAAATTGCAGCGTTTGCTTTTAAGTCCCATGAATATTACTCCAAATATTACTTACTACCACTGCCGCAACTAATACTACTACTGCTACAACTAAAACTAATACTATTACTACTAGTACTACAACTACTAATACTACTGCAAGTACTACTACAATGCTTTAAACATTAAATTTAAATATTTATGTACAACAATCCAAAATAAATTGTAAAAATTAGAAAAAACTTATTTATTTCTGGTTGTCGTTTTGATGGGAAGTCCCATATAGGTTTGTCATGGATAAAGTTAATTCTCCAATGATGCCAACAGTACAAATAGCAAGTGGACAGCTAACAAATACATGGTGAGAGACATTAACGTTATGAGAAATTCTTCCCAACAGATAATCAAGAAAACAGACTCTCCAATTACTAGTAAGACCAGGCGATTAGCTGAGATACCACCAGTAGTGAAAGAAAATCAAAAGATGTCACGAATGAAGAAGTCAATGCAATAATAAAGAAACTAAAGAACAAAAAATCTCCTGGATTGGACAGTATACCCAATTAAGTGTTTAAAATCTTGAAGGAGCAATTGACTCCATATCCAACGAGATTTTACAACGTATGTATAAAACATAATAAATTTCCAAAACCTTGGAAGTTGGCAGAATTCAAAGTTCTAGCAAGGGACTTGATAAAGACCCCAGCTCGTGGGTTCGTATAGACCTTTAAGCCTCCTGAAAACTTTCGGCAAGATATTCGAGAAAGCACTGTACACCAGAATTCAACAACAGAGGCATATAGATTATTGTATATTGCAATATGGATTTCATTCTATAAGAATAATGGAAGATGCAATTAACAGATTTTTGGATGTTGTGACAGAGAAGAATACTGCAGAAAAGTACGTGCTCTCTATGTAGACATTGAGGGTGCGTTCGATAACATGTGGCCATCGGCAGTACTCTGTAACTTAAAAAACTTAGGTACACTACAAGAGATATGGGATATAATACGAGATTACTTTAGTGGAAGAAAAGTGGTAGTGGAAGGCATGCGTGAAAACTGTCTAATAACACAGAAAAATGGATGCCCGTAGGGATCTATTTTGGGACCGCTTCTGTAGAACATAGCAATCCAACCTTCCCTTGAGAAATTAGCTGAGCGAACGAATGTGTGTGGTTTGATTGCATTTACGAACAACGTTGCAATCTTTACATCGGCTAATTCAAGAAATCAGATTGAAGAGCGGGTTGGGGGCAATACTACGTGCTTTGGATGTTTAGTGCTCCAACAATAAGCTTAAACTATCAACAACTAAAATAAAGTGTATATTATTTGGAAAGAGGGATCCCTTGATCTACCTACGAGAACAAAAAATTAAAAGAGTAAAAAGCTTTAAATATTTAGGAATCATAATTGATGTAAACCTTAACTTTAATGAACACAAGGAACAAGGGTTCGAAAAATAAACAACAAGTTTATTTCGGTTGCGCAGAGGAATTTCAAATTGAACTTTCTCAAATTGGTATTTATCAGAACTCTCTAATCAATGGAACAACTAACTATGCGGCAAGCGTATGGGACTATGGGCTAGGGTGGGCCGATTTCTTTTTTCACATATTGGGGTTTGAGTTGTCATCAAAAGTGGTGCATTGGTACGAAATAAAGTTATGCCAAATATGGGCGCCCTAAAACAAACTTTAACCGGGCCCTGGACCCCTAAAGAACCCTTTATGTGTGTGTGTGTAAAACAAGTAATAAAAATATGATACCAGTTTCTACATTTTGGGGTTTGAGTAGTTATGAAAAGTTGTTCATTGATACGAAATGAAGCCATGTCAAATATGGCCGGATTTGGGCCTTTTCAAACTAAAATTTTCGCAGGCTACGGGGCCCCAAGTAAATGTCACTTTTCAAAAGCGCCAAAACGGTCGAACATTTTTTTTTAGAAATTTGAGTTTGAGTAGCATGCAAAAGCTGTAGAATGTTATGTTTGTTCGCCGAAACACAGCTGGATCAAAAATATTTAGCCGGGCCCCGGAACCCGAGAAAATGTTTGTTTGAAAACGGCTAAAGACACTTGACGGCCAAAAAGGGCCAAACTTGACATGGCTAAATTTCGTACCAATGCACAACTTTCCATAACTCTTCGAACCACAACATGTGGAAGCTGGTATCATATTTTTATCCCTTGTTTTGCAAAAAACAGTTGGGCTCTTTAAGGGTCCAGTGGCCCCGGTTAAATTTTGTTTTAGACCGTCATATTTGGTATGGTTTTATTTGGTATTAATGCACAACTTTTGGTGACAACTCGAATCCCAATATCTGAGAAAAATCAGCCCAACCTAGTGTGGGCACACAGATTGATGCCAAATAAAAAACTAGCTGATCCCTATAGTGGGGCCCAAAGGGATGTATTAAGTAGACTTAGTTGATCCTATAGAACCACCCCTCAACTGGCGATGACAGTCACTATGGCATCGCTTCCCACTAGTCTAAATGTTCTAAAGAAAGCAGCAAAATATTGATTAAAGAAGAAGAATCTTGAAGAGTAAAGGCTCCTTGGTAGATGTGTGTAGAGGATATCTCGGAACTGCAGGACGTGATCATCGAAAAATGGCAGCAGGCATAGCAAGTAACATTAAAACGCCAAACACTTAAGAAATTAATCGTGAATATCCAAATGAGACTGGAGAACAAGAACCTAAAACCAACACGTGGCGTTGTGCATTTTCTTACGGGACATGGGCCCCATATAAGTAAATTGTACCAATTTGGATTAGTGACTGACCCTAACTGCCAGTATGGGGAAATTGATACTCCGGAGTACGTGGTGCTCAGGTGTCCCGTGCAGGAACAAAACACTCTCACTGAAGAAAGACGCACTATGCGGCAAATTTCTATACATTAAATTCTACAAAATGGCGATTATTTACGTATACTAAATAATATTACTGAATACATCTCGGCTAAAAAACAAGAACTTGACTTTAGAAGGAATAGGTAGGATATGATCGGGTGTGGATTCAATGTGTCCCAGTGGCAGTAGGAACTCCTGTGCAAGGAAACCGGAAATGAACTGCTCAAAGTGTGCCTGATCTGTGGTGTGAGTGAGACTGGAGTTGAAGTTCCAACACCATGTCCGTGAACCTGGACTGATTGAATGGACTGCTGGAATACAACAGATATGGAATCCAGATAGGACTGCGTACAGTAGGGACTGCGTGTTCGTTTCGCGTGCGTGTGTTGTGAATCGTATGTGATATTTTACAGGATCTGTTAGTGGATAATCTTAGTGTTTTGTGTACTCTATAAAGGCAAGTTATTATTAATTTATTCATATTAATCTCACACAGGGGAGCCACGAAAATTCATACAAGTAAAGAGGACTGCTTAGAATTTGGTTATTTCATCGTGCCAATAGTCTAACACAGGGGAACCACGAGAATTCATACAGATGAAGAGGAATGCATAGAATCTGTATATCTTCATCGTAGCAACAAAAAGATAATTCATTCAGGTGGAAACTAGATGGATGGATCTACTCTTTGATACTATACTACCAAACTGATTCTATTCTATCCAAATTCCTTTCTACCCCTTTCTTTCTTCTTCTTGTCAGTTATCCCATCCACTCTTGATTTCTGTTTCACTTACGTTTGTCTATTAATATTCCCAAACAACTTGGAAGAATTCACTTAGGTGGCACGTGGGTGGCTGAATCTGAATGTCCTTTTTCATCTCATTTTTCATCTTATTCCTAGGCTCCTAAAAATATTATCCTCTACTCTATTCTACTTGATCTATGCATGAATCATCCACGCCAGACTTGGTTTAGAAGCTGATCCAATAATCAATCAATCTCGGTGATCTGGACAGATTAACTCTGGATGGAGAATAAACTTGAGAACATGAGAATTGAAACCAAGTAAATAATCGGGTATGATGAAGAGATGTGTGGAAGTGTCTATATGTGACAGTGTGGTGAAGAAGAGGAAGAAGAGAGGAGACTTGGAACCGCCCCAATCCAAAGGATTTGGAGGATTCGTCCAGCGGCCCAGGACCTGGATCTTCAGAGTCGACTTCCCCACCTGAGTGAATGTGTTAGAGTAGGGATAGAAGAGAAATAGAAAAAAATGGGACCAGAAATTAAGTTTTTTCTATGAATACTGTTAGGGATTTTGTTTCATTAAGATGCATATGATTTATTGTAATATTTTGATAGTTTGTTTTTCGTTCTAATAAATATTAATATTAGTGTATAGGAAATAAAAATAAAGATAAAATATATTTCAATTTTTAAGGAAATATTGCTAAATAATTTTGCACATATAAAAATTATAGTATCAGGTTTAAGCTAGAAAAGGAGGAAGATCAGCAAAGCAATAATAAAATTTTGTTATACAATCTAATAATAAGATTTAAAAAAGCGAACAACTAATAAACAAAAACGCGAGGATTTGTGGTGTGACTGGATGTGTGAAAGAATAATACCCAAAGGAAATTTAAGAAATAAATAAACAAAGTGAAGGGAAGGAAATAACAACAATAATTCAAAATATATAAATAAATAAATAGAAGACATGTGTTAAAAACTAAAGATAGAACTTAACAAAACTAAAATTAAACTATATTGTATACTCAAGTCTAATGATATATACTATATGATATTTAAAAAAAGAGAGAATTAATCCCCCCAACCGCGGAAACAGGGTCAAGGTTTATCCATCGGGAACTGGGCCAAAGAATCATCCCCATAACCCTCCTGTCTCTTAAATTCCTTGGTTTTACTATTTTTTTTATTTCTTATTTTAACTGTGGAAAAGGTCCTACTGACTCCGCACCCCGATGCCGTGTCAGGGGCTGACATTTTTAGTTCGTTGCGTCCCTCAGACGCGCGAAGCGGAGTTGAGCAAAGGATGCTGAGAGATGGGGGTGGAAAGGTGGGTCCCAAATAAAAATGAAACAAAAAATCAATCAATCTTGAGAATTTACTCCGACATGGAGCCTGCGGTCAGATAAGCAGTCGCGGCGGGGCCATTGGGTGCTCTGAGTCTCCGCCGCTCCGCAAGCGGGTGAAATACTGGAAATTGGTACCATTACTATCACATTATGCATCATAATTAGGACTATGAGAATTATACGGAAAATGAAAACCAGCGGCATGGACAACCACCGTGCCACCCGCGGGTTAGAGTCTCCCAGGGATGCTTTACCTCTCATTGAGTCACCTCTTATAATCACACATAAATAAAATTGTAACTAACTATAAAGCTGTGTTCGTTTAAATAAGATTCATAGTAATAGTCATTATAATTAAATATAGTCACTTAACACTAAAACATAACCTAGTCGAATTAATTATTTTGGGGAGGGTTCTTTGTTAGAAGCTAGTGATTATAAGAGCATATACTGAAGTCACTTGTTATTTTTATTGTTTTGATATGTTTCTAATGTAGTTTCTGTTTGTGGTTTTGTGGCTCTACCCCTCCTCGTCCTTGCCTCTTCCTGTCCTTGTTTATCAGTAAAACTTGTATACTATTAAAATAAAGGGGAAAATATTTGCTATGATGATACCTGGCCGATTTTTTTTAGGTAATTGGCCTAAAAGTCCGGGAAACTAAGCAAATGAAAAAAAAACATCCCACAAGTGAGACCGTTATTTCCTTGAAGGTATGATTCATACTGGTGCTGATTCATATTCAGTTGGCCTTTTTGCATTTTCTTCGCCGTTATATATTTTGGTGATTAAAGTTTCTTCAGTGTCTGCGATGGAAGTCGTGCCTCCAACGGATAGCGACGATATTTAAAAAGTCTGATGCCACTCGGCCATGCCAGTCTTCCAACTGGCTGATGTTTTATCACTAGTTTTGTGTTACGAAGATAATTGAGAAGCTTGTGCTCATATCCATGTTAGTTTTTTAATCGTTTTACTGTTTCTCATATAATATACAAATTCCTGATTTCATTTTGAGGCAAATGTTATATTAAACCATTGATGTTAATGGGATAAAATATTTTCTGATTCAAACTGACAACAAAATCGATTCAGGAGCTTTGGGTATTATGAGAATTACAATATTTTTTTTTTTAAGTTAAATGGATAGAGTATCTTTTGGAAACAAGCCTATCATTTTGTGAAATGAAGTAATCCATATCGGGGTGGCTTGTTAGATCTTCTGTTAGAACTATAAATGCTGCACGTGACATACTGCGTAGCACTGATGATTTTTTCCATAAGAAAACTTCGGGCGGGCAGAAATTGGGTCCACATAAACAATTTAGCTGGCCTCTCAGCCACTGTTTCTTTCAGGTATGCTTTCGGGAGGGATTTGACTCCTGAAGGTTTTCAACCGCTCCTCCGAAATAATTAGTCTCAACACTTGTATTACTCATACGTATATAATAGCACATTCTCTAAACATTGCTCATGTTATTTTTAGATTAACTAAGGAAGTGTGACATATAGTTAAGTAAAATTGTTATTTTATATTTTGGTACATTGGAGTCGATATACGTTATTTATAATTTTTGCGACCCTTCACGAGTTCCTATGAATGAAATTTTCTGAAAGGAACACTGCTCTTAGCGGAGATTTCTTCTGGTCCTACATAGGTTTCTAAACTTGTACCGGAGTAGGACCGCTGGTAGTTGCACCGCGAATCCTATCGTATTCCCGACCGTGAGCTTTAAAACCCGCGGCAGTCCTTGAATGGAATTATAATACGGAAGGGTAGAAACGGAATATTGAAGCACATCGATATAGGCCGATATGCATAATGGACTTTTGCGTATATTTTGATAGCAGCTATAGAAAAAGCAATATGATCTCGGTTACATCCTATATTTATTCCCCTAAGCGTCCTATACTCTCGTCTTCAGGTCGAGTTGAAATTTTCCTACTTATAATGGGCTCAATTCGCACTTGAGCATCGCGTGTAATGAAAAAAATGTACTCTGAGTTTTTTAACCTATATCAGTAAACTTTGTAAAATTTCAAATTGCGTATGTATAACCTTACTTATCCTTCATGTAGAATTTTATTAAATGGAAATAAATGCAAAAAGGATCATAAGGAGAGCAATTCCTTATAATTAGGCAGAAAAAAATGTTATCAAAAAGAAAACGCAAAAAAGTTGTACCGGCCGGGAATCGAATCGACGACGGCGGATACTCGACAATCGCGCGTCGCCTAACAACGGCAGCTATCCGCCACTGGATCTACGTCGGCTATCCGACAATCGCGGCTGCTGTAACAACGGCGAATATTCGCCAATTTCCGTCGGTGGACCGAAGGAGGATAGTCGCCGTTGGACCTATGGCCTCTATCCGCCGCTTGACCGACGGCGTATACCCGACAATCGCCTCCATTGTAACGAGGGCTTATTCCAGATGAAACAATCGACTTTGTGTTTCTACTGTTTTAAACTGGTCAGTCTGGTAGCTTTTTCGGAAGATAACCCATCTTATTGTAGAAGACGTTCCCTTTGAGCTATATCCGCTACGCCTAGTATCAGATGGTCATTGCAGACCTCATCCTCAAAACTACCGAACTTACACTGTGATGCCTGGTGTCTTAATATTATGAAATGTAGTTTTTCATGGGTTGCCCAATGGAAAGTGTATCTTTTCGTCGTGATATTCTCTGGCTTCAAATAAATCTTCTCTAACAGATCAGACAAGCGAGAAAAAGAAACCTTTATGATATCATCAGGCCTTACTAACTCCTTTAATTTTGTTTTGTATAACACTCAGCAGTAAGGGATGAGAATAATATTTGCTGTTTCTTTTCTTGCTTCAAGTCTTGGAGTTCACTATAAAGGTTGAACCTTTTTAAGTAATTCGTACTCTCTTTCCTCATTAAAACTATAAAAACTTAATTTAGAGTCTGTCATCATGTGCTTTTAGGTGAATTCGTACCTCTACTAACGTCACCAATTTGATATATATATTTTATTTATTTATGAAAAAGGATAAGCTATGTATCTTATGTACGAGACGCCAAGTTTGCATACTAATGAAATGTCCAGTTTAGTTCCATAATATTTTCTTATCGTAAATGAACTATCCATTACACATTGCATTCCAAAGCAATATTACCTGAAGGACGTCTATTCCAATTATCTCTCAACGTAGATCCTGGCAGACATTTAGGGTTTATTCTTATAACACAAATTTTCATATCACATAACCCAGATATATACATCATTGCGTAAATATCATATTTCTAATAATTGTCTGCATTATCCAAATCCAGTAAAATATTACAATTCAAGATTTCGATTCAACAACCAAAAACGTTAAAACAATGTACCTAATGTTGGCCAATATGCATACATCCAAACTTTAGATCCAAGTCTTTGAATCAACACTTTCGTGTTTAGTACAACTTATTAAATAATTTTCACGTTCTATCAAACCTATTATTGTCGCAGTCTCACGAAAGAAAACTCCATCACTCAATGACTTACCGCATGACCTCGTTCAAATTGGATTAATTGACCTTGGGCACATCGTTGTTACCTTTGAAGTATGATGTAGAATACTTTAGCATGGGCATAGAGTGACACCCACTAACGTTTACGAACAGCTACACACGCGTCTATTGGAATAATTCACTTGCCATGCGTCGTGGCACAGCGCGCATATGAACTTTTATTAATGAAATCTGCTGTCTATGTTTCATTCACCCACAATAATTTCACTTTGTGTTCGGATTTCATTTTCCGTATGTGTATTTCTAACTTTATGAATTATGTTGTTTTCTTGCTACTTATTTTTTTTTCTAGTACTAATCTATTGCTTATTTTTACAGGTACGCGATGAGATGAGAACTTCAGGAACTCTTCCATCTGAGGAGACCATCAATATACCTGATTCTTCAAACAAGTACCCATGCACACTGGATCTATCACAGGTCGAAATTGATATTTGATGCTAGTCACAATCACGGACAATCCGTGGCAGTGCAGTGCAGTGTTACTTTTAATATCGGAAATTGTTTAAATGTCGGTGATTCGAGCACGAATTGCAAATCACTTATGTATAACACTTACATTGTGTTGAACAATAACTACCTCAGGGAAAACGAAGCTCACATTATATTATTTAACATAAAATAGGTATGCAATGCAAATCATTAAGACAACAGTTTTTCCCCTGGTGTTAATGATCCGCGTATTAACTGCAAATCAAAAATCCGTAAGAGGAGCACAACCTCAATGCTGTTGACACATTAGCAAAGGTGGTTCCAAGTGATCACGATGGTTCGGATGAAACCTTGTTGGTAGTTCATACCCATCAAATCATAAAAAATATGTAAGTCATGTTATCATCCTTATAACTACTATATTAAATGTTCTTACCATTGACGTTTGCTGCAGTTGAAGCTACAAAATTAAATGGTATAAATATACCTAATTTTGTAATGAGGATAATCTATTTCAACCACTTTAAGAGATGGTTCAGATATAACAGAATGCCCTCGTTTGTCAGAAGTACTTCGAAGATAAACTTTCAGACAGCAATATAAAAGCAAATAAGTTTTTAAGTTTACATGTACATAACGAGTGACTGTAACTACCTGTAGCAGTATTGCAGTATTGTTTCACAACTGGTGATTTCCAAAGCTTAACATGCACAAAGTCGGTTACAAAGTATTAGTCACACCAGATAAGTCAACAAGTCATATAAATGGCAGAAAAGCGTCTCAAATCAAGTTTGTACAAGGAAGAAATTGTAAATAATACCTCCCATCATAATAAAATATGTTATTTCAAATTAAACACAACCCATTAAACTCTTCATGATTTTCATTAACACTGGCAAGTCAAGACCTCTTTCCTTCCAATTTGACCCCTCGCCCTTTTTAAACTCAAGTACAGTTCTTATGAACACTACTTGATATGGACATTTCAAAATTCACATTTTGTGAAAGAAGAACTCTAAATTCCATACACAATTTTATTTAAATATTATGTATAACCTATTTCTGTAGTAAACAATCATTAAATAAGCTATTTGAGAATGTTAAGGCTGTAGATCACCCCCGCCATCTTGGTACGCACTTTCCATTGATTAACATGGGAATTGTTTTACTCGTCTTATATTTTTCAGGAGTATAGTTTTAACTTCTGTTTTCGCCCAGTTTATCGTCATGTTCTCTTTTACTCATGCTACTTTATAGAAATGCAACATTTTACACAGGAACAGTATAATTGCCCGTTAACATATTGTGATTTATATAGCAAACTATTAATAATACATTATACTTATATATTTGGAGAAACTTAACAAACCAAAACTATACAAGAGTCAAAATAACCACCAAGACAAATTTTGTGAAAGCAGAACTTAAATATTCTACATGCGAGAGGCATAAAATGAGTAAATCAATTCCCGTGTAAATCAATGGAAGGTGCGTACCAAGATGGCGGGCGTGATCTACAGCGTTAATGCATACACAATCTAAAAAATCCATCCATATACTATATAGCCCCCTGGACACTCACTGAGTGACTGACTCATTCACTCACTCATCCATATAAATTCACAGGCCAAATTACTGGAGCTAGAAACACCAAATTTGGTATGAAGGTGTAGGATCATGAGTAGGTAAAGGGAAAAATCCGACATTTTGAAAAAGTCGCCATCTTAGATCCAAAATGGTCGCCAAACCCATTGTTGAATAGAATAGGGAGGCTAAACCGCTGAGGCTATAGAGTTGAAATTTGGTATGGAGGTACTTTATCGCTAGTAGGTTACGAAAATGTTACCTTGTGTATCCAAGGACGCCATCTTGGATCCAAAATAGATGACAAAAAAACATTTTTCACACCTTTTGAGCTAGAGATACGAAATTTGGCATAAAGGTGTATCGTAACAAGTAGTTTAGAAAAACATTACAAAATATTGAGAAAATCGTCAGCTTGGATTCAAAATGGCCGCCCAAAATACATTGTACGCAGCCTAAACTGCTGGAGCTAGAAAAGACAAATTTGGTTGCGAAGGTAACATCATTACTATTACATTAAGAAAATATTATGCAATTGGTGAAATATCTTTGCTTACAGTTAAACTTGTTTATGCTTTTGCATGATTTTGATAGTGAAAAATGCTGAAAAACTTTAATCGCCAATATCTCGGAAGCTATGCGTTGTAGCGCAAAAATAAACCCAAATTTGGTTTTCGTAGAAAATTTGCTTTTCAGTGGCGTTGCCGAATCTAGCAAGAACGTTACTTTTAGAGTAAAACCAGAACTTTGGGTTGCATTTTGTATGGTTTGCACTACTGGTGGCTACTTTTCTCATTCATGCGCACTATGATTACCTCAACGTTACACTGTTTATTCCATATTGATACCACCATTTTATATTATATATATCCAGATGGGACTTTCAGTCTCTGACGTCATAGATTTTTGCTATTCCGACTGGAATTCTCTTCTTTAGGATGCATTACTGAGTAAGAAGACGTTTAATCCATCTTGAGGGACTATGTCAGAACGCCCACTGTTCAGATCGCCCACTTCTGAAAGTGGTCAGAGCGCCCACAGAAATGGTCAGATCGCCCACCAAAATAGGAAAACATGCAAATTCAGAAATGGTCAGAGCGCCCACTGGTCAGAACGCCCACTCGTAAAAATGGCAACAACGTTCACCAAAATGGTCAGAACGCCCACTGGTCAGATCGCCCACAAAAACGGTCAGAACGCCCACTTTAAAAAGGGTCAGAACGCCCACCAAAATGATCAGGATCCCCCCAGGTTAGAAAATACAAACCCTAGCAAGGTACACGGTTAATACTTTAATTTTTTGCAGTTTAATACTTATATTAAATCGATACTGAACAAACATAATGAAAAAAAGTTCGGGAAAACGTTCACAAAGTCTACCAGTCAGAACGCTCACTCTTAAACAAGTGAGTCGGAGTCGGGTCGGGGGCTATGCACATAAGCTACAGCAGCGAGTATAATAGTTATATGATAATGTTGCGTGTGTGTGTTTCTTTTCCTAAGTATAATTATCTGCTATGTGTTATTATGTTGTTATATTATTAAGTGTAATATATCGCCTTAGTAAAACGCATCAGAAGAGAAATCCATATCATAGTAGAAAAGGGAAATTGCAAACACATCACATTAAAGCAATATGAACTAAATCAAATATTCGTTGAAATATAATTTAAAATTCAAGCTGTTTTCAACGTTGGAATGAAAACATGATAAATGTAGTTAATTTCATTCTATTAGCTTTTAAGTACAATTTCTATTTAATTACTTTGGAAAGGCACATACGAAGCGTAATTTAAGGAACCATTATCTTATTCAGCCGTTTTCTATCCACTGCTAGATAAAGGCATCCTCATGAATGTAGCTCCTGAAAAACGTTTAATTTCATCTAACCATCTTACATTTGGACGTCGTCTCGGTCGTTTTTTTCTCTGGTAATCCAATGTAATACATTAGTCGTCCATAGTTGTTCCTATCATGCATCTCATCATAATTCTTTCTGTGAGTCTTTATCTTTGAGTCGTTTGCGCATTCAATGTCCAAGTTTCACAGCCGTATATCATCACAGGTAAGAGACATTGGTAGTTTGCTCTTGAAAATAAAATGTGTTCTTCCAAACGAGCTCCACGCCATTTGCATTTTCTATTTATTTCATCCATCAACTTAGCATACGTTGATTTGAGCTGCTCTGAGTAAACATACTCATTAACTATGCCTATTGTCTCTCCGTGAATCAATATTTCCTTCTTTGCAGCATGTTGATTGTACATTACTTTTATTTTACTTAAATTTATTTTAAGACTTATTTTCGAGTTTCGATGGGCGTTCTGACCGGTAGGAACTCTGACCATTTCTGAATTTGCGTGTTTTGTCGTTCTGGTGGGCGATCTGACCGTTTCTGTGGGCGTTCTGGCCATTTTCAGAAGTGGGCGATCTGACCGTTTTTGTGGGCGTTCTGACCATTTTCAGAAGTGGGCGATCTGACCAGTGGGCGTCTGACGTAGACCCAACATTGTTGCCATTTTTACGAGTGGGTGTTCTGACCGTTGGGCGCTCTGACCATTTCTGGATTTGCGTGTTTAGCCGTTTCTGTGGGCGATCTGACCGTTTCTGTGGGCGTTCTGACCATTTTCAGAAGTGGGCGATCTGCCCAGTGGGCGTTCTGACATAGACCCCATCTTGATATGACCATTATAACGCGAGATATTGAAATGTAAATATTTCACAAAATGGCCGCTGCAACTAAGTGATGGCATGTATTTTGGAAAATCCAAGATAGCTATCTTTCTCGGAGTGTCATTCTGAACGAAATGCCGTTTGTTCCACGTTTCTAGCAGATATTTTTATTTGTCTCCAAAAATTCAAAATGACGTCGTCTAGAGCTTCCGGTTCGTTTAATCGTCCATTTGCAACCTGCTTTTTGCCAAACTCGATATGGCAAACACGAATCTGAAATCCTTTTAGTATATATCATCTCGAAATAAGAAAACATTTTCTAAAATTCGTTAATTTTTAACATGTGATTATATAGGAATTAGATACATTATGCATTAAGTACATACATAGATACATTAAGTACATAAATTATGGTCAGAAATGTAATTATCTGCTAATATGACAGCCGGAAACTATATCACGTGACATGTTGTGCATTCTTCGATTTGAATTTCAAGCTTCGTTTGTCATGCTGACTACATTATCGTTTCCTTGTAGATTTGAATGCGAAAATGGAAATTGGTTAATTTGGCCAAGATGGCCGTGGTATCCGCAATCTATATCACGTGATACGTCATCAATAATTTATTTTGTATTGGAAATTGCATCTGCTTTACCTAAGCAAATCATTGTTTATTTCATATCGATAGCTCATTTACAACGCGAGATATTCAATAAAACTTTCCAACGTCTTCCATTAGTGACGTCACAACGTTATTCAACGCATTGGTCATATGCAGTTAGAATATGTATACAGGTCCACTAATATCATTATTCTTTTTTTTTAACTCTGTATCTATTCAGCCAATCACTAATGTTAAAAACCATATCATGTGACAACTTTTCTATTTGAGCAAGAGAGCTTTCGGTACACGTGTACTAACGATCATACAAAAGTACACTCGACCGACAAAATCGCGTTTTTAAGGCTTTATATCTCTGTCATTTTTCTAATGTCGACATTTTCATGTTCGGAAGGGATCAATACTGGTATTAGATATGAAGTTACTATCAACATTTTCTTTATGTGTAGCGTACGTTTCGAGAACATTCACCCGAAAAAGTCGACACCGTTGGTTTTCTTCAAATGTATATGATATATACTATATAGCCCCATGGACACTGATTCACTCATCCATATAAATTCACAGGCCAAACTACTGGAGCTACAAACACCAAATTTGGTATGAATGTGTAGGACGATGAATAGGTAAAGGGAAAAATCCGACATTTTGAAATAGTCGCCATCTTGGATCCAAAATGGCCGCCAAACCCATTGTTGTATAGAATAGGAAGACTAAACGGCTGGGGCTATTGAATTGAAATTTGGTATGGAGGTATATTATCGTTAGTAGGTAAGGAAAATATTTTCAAATTTTCTAAAAGTCGCCATCTTGGATTCAAAATGGCCGCCAAACCCATTGTTGTATTGAATAAGGAGGCTAAACGGCTGGGGCTATTGAAATGAAATTTGGTATAAGGGTGCATTAGCAATTGTAGGTTAATGTAATATTTGATAGTTTACCTAAAGACGCCATCTTGGATTCAAAATGGCGGACTTAAAATTTTATTTTCCACAACCTTTGAAGTAGAAGCACGAAATTTAGAATAAAAGTGTATCATAATTAGTAGTTTAGAAAAATATTTAAATGTTTTGGGAAAGTCGCCATCTTTGATTCAAACTGGCCGCCCAAATATCATTTTGACACCGTTTGAGCTAAAGAAATGAAATTTTATTTTTAGTTGTGTCTTTACGTGTAAGTCACGACAATATAATAAAACATTAAAAAAAGTCGCCATCTTTAGTGCAAAATGGCCGTCCTAAAACACATTTTCTAAATCACTAAGTCTAGACAAACGATACTTGGTATGAAGGCGTACCCTGTTACCTTCAAAATAGTGAGAGAAAAAACAAATGGGGGCGCAGCCCCCCTCCCCCCGGTGGCTGGTATATTTGTAGCATGGAGTCTGCCAGAGAGTCTCTGTTTACGACAAAGGGGGGCGCAGCTCCCCCCAAACCCCCATGTTCGGAGCGCAGCTCCTATGGGGGTCTGGGGGTAGCGCCCCCAGCGAAGCAAAGCGAGTACAGTATCTAAAACCGGACAATGACAGTGCGCGCGGAAAGCAGAAACTTTTGGGAGCATTCCAGAGAGACTCTAACGGCATACAAAATACGTAAAAATTAGATACTGATTTGCAGAAGTAACTGAAAATTATCAAAATTTGAATTTTGTTGTTGTTTCGAGCACAGAGACATAATTCGACAACCAAACTTCGCATATGAAACCCTGACACCGAAACAAAGAAAGGAAATTGTCATTTTCATTTGTCGAATTCCGCTTCATTTTCGAGATACAGGGATTCCAATTTAGGGTCGAAATCTAATTCTACAATGATAAATAAAAGAGAAATATTTCGCAATGAAACAAATAATATACAAGGAACTAAATTCTACGTTTTGAGAGTTGATTTGTATCATTAGGATAAATATTAGAAGTTCAAATGTGGTGTCATCCGATTGTCAATATTGCCAACCTGGTACAAAATTGTTTTTATTTTTTTCAAACAGCACTAAGTCCGTTTCTTGAATATCGTGTATTCATAAGTGACGATAAACATTATGTGGAGCACATGTTGCGTTGCTGCAAACTGTGAATAGCATACTGGGTTAAACACTGAGAAGTCACAATTTGATAATTTAACCTTTTATATTATTCAGTTTCCATATATTGAATACAGTACTTCACATCAGGTTTATCGTTACTAACGGCCGTTTGCTCAAACTCAGCTTTTCTTGTGATTTAACAACGTAGAACTTAATATAAGCCTAACCTCAAAGCTCAACTTAAGACTGTATGGGTTGCACAATGTGCTCTTCTACTTAATAAAGCTACACTTAACAAAGGCACACCTCAGTGAAATTACTTTAGTCTTGGCTACAACTGAAGGTAAACTTATGATTTCGCTGTTCTTTTTTCTCCACAACTTTTAATGTGTTCCATAAAGTGTTTTAATGTAGTATGCAGAATTGTTTTTGTTTTCATGTCTGAAAAAGGACGACTTTTGGTCCTTGTGGAGACTTTAACTGAATTCCTTTTACTGGATGGAGCGGGAAGTCAGTTTTCGTTTGTTAGGCTGTTGAAATGTTGAGACCTTGCATTGAATTTGGATGACGACCTGTGTGTGACCTTACTTTCGCCTCCCAGCCGAAATGTAAAAGTTACAAGAGAAAAGTAATATTTCCAACCAGCGAGGAAATGTTGATACGCAAAGAATTTATTTTTGGAGCTCGAAAAATGGTAAAATTTGCAGGAGAAATGTGGGGACAAATATTGAAACGCAAGATATAGCAACATTTCGAGTCATGGAAATGTGAAATGATAGAGACAGAACAAAAAGTACATGGGACTCTTTAAGTACTTCCGTGTTAAGGGCTAGCACATTGACTGAATGCAAAGCGTAAGGTGCATCGGATATAATGAACAAAAAGTGTAACCTGACTTTTAACTAGCCCGCGTTTGCTGGCACGACATTGTATAAATGATTTCAAAAGCAAAATACGTGTCGTTCATAATAAGAGATGTAGTTATTCCTCGTCATGCCACCATATTTGAATGTGTTAATCAACCTCAGGGAGTAGGAGAGGTCGGGGCTAGAAGTGACAATTTTTATATTTATCCATATAACTTATATACCAGCTTTATATCAAAAACGGAAAAATATATATTTTATACCTTATAGATTCCTCCAACATGCAAACATAGAACCATTATATCTGTTTTAATAGTCTCGTGGAATAAATTAATTTTCCACAACAGTATCACTTAGCACAAATTGCCCCACCCATGGGGCTTTTTGTGACACGCATGGGGCAAGTGGTGACAGTATTAGCAAACATATATTTAGAAGCATCTCAAGATTTTACACTACCTATTGTAAATATAAAACATAATTTAATGGAGAAAAGTTTAATACCAAAGAAGAAGCAAATAAGAAATGAAAATTGGAAACAAAAAAAGTGGAAACTTCACATCTTTATAATGAAAATAATAATAAACTTTCCACGAAGTATGGTAGTTATAGTTTTATAGAAGCTGCTTTTGTTTATGATTATTAACTTATGAATAAACTAAACAGAAATAAGGAAATATAAACTGTTGTTGAAAATTTGTTAGTCATCAAAGTTCACAGAGCACATTCGAATATTAGGCCTTCTTGGCTACAACGAAATCGTCATCGCTTTCTTCAAGCGTTTCAGATTCACAATTGACACAAATATAATAAGGATCATTGTTGATACATTTTACATGAGTACACAACTTACATTCTAAGCACTGAACCCATTTATCTCCCTTTGCTGATTCACTGTATGGTTTGAAACACACCAAGCAAAAGCAGTCCTCATCTGTAGATGAATCTGAGTCGTTTTGCACGGCTTTTTTCTTCCTTTTTTTTTTTTAACCACGCGAACTTGTTGTTTCACATAAAAATAGTCGTTTCTTGGCTTTATCTTGTCGTCTTCTTCCGCTAGACATTTGTTCCAGTCGAAGTCGTTCCCTAACTGGGGTGTCCGTAAGAGTGGCTGATTTCAGGGTAGAGCGCTTTTTTCTGTTATTTTCACGTTTTCCTGCTTTTGGGAGATGACGCAGTTCATGGGGACTTTTGTGAGTAGGCCTACTCATTTCCTTCATTTCGTTCTCTTGAATGTCGTTACTGCTGGTCTGGGGATCGCAAGAGTCTTTCTTTGGTTCCTTCTCCGTGTGAAGAGTGTTTGATACACCAGAATCCAACAGACGATCGGTGATAGATGAACACAAAAAGTCTTCATCAGTAAATACGTTTTTTATTAAGTTCCCAGATTCCACAAGCACGAAAACCAGCTTGAATATTTTTTGGTGTTGCAGCACTTGGTAGTGCGACTTTTACGATGCTAGGGACATCATAAATTGTTATTATTTGTCCAGTGTGCGATTTCATGCAGTCACAAGCAGCTTGGTTGTATAGCTTTTTAAAGGGACCGATAACAGACACATCTAGCGGCTGCAAGCAGTTAGTGGTATGGGGAGGAAAAGATAGTAATACGATTCCATTTTCTTTGCAGAAATCCAATACACCAATACTTAGATGAGACACATGATTGTCTAACAGCACCAGGATAGGAGACTCTTTTGAGCAACGGACATACTTGCACACGTGTTTCATAAACAACAACAAATCTGAGGATGTTATCCAACCACTGGGATTAGCACTGCCTATACAACTTGTTGGTCCATCACGTATAAAATATTCTTTGTAAAACTTCCGCGAGAAAATGAAAATGGGCGGTATGGAATTACCTAATGCATTTACCGCATAAACCAAAGTTACTTTTGTACCCCTTTCAGCAGATGTCATTCCACCTATCCTCTTTTCTCCTTTGTCTCCTATAATCTTACATGTTTTGTGCACAGTTCCCGTCCCTGCTTCGTCAAATATCATTTCCTGTGAATTTGTATTTCTGCAATACTTCTTCCAAATTTTCAAAAAACATTGCAACATTTTGCCTGTTTAAACTAGTGCTTCTGCTTAGGCTCGTAGGCTCAGGTACCCGCAAAGATATGTTTGGGTGGCGTCTTCTAAAGGCAGTAAACCAGCCTTTGCTGGCTGCATGATCTGTTTCTTACCCAGCTCTCTGGCATGTTAATGCTATTAGCTAAAGCACACTCAAATGCTAGAGATTTTAACTCACGAGGAGTAATTCCGTAAAAAATCTTGCAACATTTCAATGCATAATCACACAATTCATCTTGAGCTTTCGTAAAAACCATTCGCGTCTTCTTGTATCTAATTTCAACCGTCTTATCTGTGCTGTTCTTCTTCTTTTTTATGTATCTGTGTAGAGATATTCTATTCACATAGAACAGTGCTTCTGCCTGCCGTAAACAACATCTTCCAGACTCCATCTCTTTTGCTGCCCTTTCGTAGTCTTCTAACCTTGCTTTTCCTCTTTCTGTCTTCCTTTTGTAATTGCGTACCATTTCTGGAAGTAAAAGAAAAATAATATCTTAAGTTCCAATGTGGGGTAAGTTGTGACACTGTCACATGCCCCACAGTAGAAGAGTACCAACAATTTGTTGTATAAGTTCAAAGTCCAAGGTCAATGAAAAAAATATGGCATCTAGGCAGTTTTTTTTTTTAAAGAGAGAGAGAGAGAGTGTTGTTGCATATAAGATAAGTAGTGGAAGGACATAGGGTTAAGGTCCAGGTCATTACATGTGATAGTGCGGAGACCATCATGTGATCTTAGTAAAGGATTGAGATGATGTAAGACACGATAGTATAAGATGATGGACTAAATTTGGGGGAATAGTGATATCACGATCGAAGATGGTGTGTGGAAATATTGGTATTAGGTTGCTTGAGATATTATCACGTGACCTTATTGAGATGACCAAGTTTTTGTTGTTT
>JAGDQP010005121.1:41289-80480 GCA_022664845.1 Lepisma saccharinum | reverse complement strand
AACCGGGTTCGATCCCCGGTCCAGTCACATACTTTTCACTCTTTAATATCAATTGTATCTGTACCTACAGAGGCTTGATGTACAGAAAAAAGCGGAAGTTGCCTCCATTTCAACTTTGGAAAGGATTTGTTTCTTTGCTCGACGTTCTTATCAACGCTTTGCTCGCAGCCAGGGATTCCGCCAGGACTTTCAGTTGGGGTGGGTGAGTGTGGTGTAAGTCTAGTTTCTATCGAGTTTTGATCGTAAAAATATTAGAATTCGGAGCGCTCTTTGAGGATCTGGCGGAATTACTGCTCGCAGTTTCACTATAAAAGCGCACTAACTCTCCCAATATAAAAGGCACTGCTGAAAGAATAATAATAATAAAGATTGATTGAAGCCAAAGGAACAATACAATGTCAAATCGAGTCAAGAAACATATCAAGACATGAACACATGATCATTATTTGTAATGATATATATAGATTTACATACAGAAAACAAGTATATGTAGGTAAGTAAATAGTTATAATTACATTTTTTTTTTACGTTTTTACACATTATACATTTTTATTTTAATTACATTGTTTTAGAAAAAGAAAATCAAACAATCACTTAAAGTTAGATGAACAAGCAAGTTAGTTAGATTTTTATCCCATTTTCTGGTAGATTCTGAGGTTTTTCTTGTCAGAAAGGTGACCATTATATTGAAATCCTACGTACCCTATTTTCGTTATGTGCGGGTGATAAATACAGAATAGCTCAACATTTAGTGCACTGTTAAGTGTATTTCCATGAAGAATAAAAAAATGCTGTAAGTGCTGAGATATTTTGAAACTGCATATTCTACGTAAGAATGACTCAGAGGCACGACCTATATTTGCATCTACAACGGTTCCGAAAGTTACAGTTTCAAGAGCGAATGCTGAGCGTAAAAATAACAAAGCATCTATAACTGAAATATTTCCTAACAACTCGGCTGCTGTTAGTTTTGTTGCTGCTGTAGTTATACTGGACGTACCCCAAGTTACAGATTCTGCAGAAACAGTTATGGATTCCAAGTTAAGGGCATTTGACGATCAGAAAACAGGTACCAATTTTCAAATTATTTTGTGTAAAATCAAGTCTAGTTATCTTCTCGTCCCATCTCAGAAAAGTAATTTTTTAAATCATTTGTTGTGTCGTACAATGGCATCTGATCTGAAATATGCACTGAGACGAATTTCAGAAAATTATTCTTTTTGGAAAGTAACATCAAACTGATCAAACGTGACTTTGTCAGTGCTGTAATATAAAATGCTGGTGTATTCCAACACGGGACTACAAAATTAGAGCCATACATTTCATATTTATCGAACAATACATCAAGGAATTCATCTAATATTAATTCCACATGAGTAGTTGTTTTGATTGCATTAAATATTAGGTTTATACTTTCGATGCTTAGACCTTCTGTATAACATAGAGACAAATACTTTAACGTATGGCACAGTGTGGTTTTACATGATCTATAGGAACACATAACATCGCGATGTTCTGAACAAATACATCTTTTGAATTGTTTATCAGCAATCAATAAATCTTCATTATGGAACTCTTCTCTTTTTGGATTCACTGTGCTACAACACTTATTTATTATTACTAATCCCTGCGCACCCTTTTCGAAGATGGTAGAATACGATATATTTAGAACTTGAAGACAAGAACAGTATTGCCCAATACAGCATAACATATAATCGTTACAATTTGACCACAGGTGTAAATGTGTAATAGTTTCAGAGTTCTTTATAATTATTTTCGCCAGAGATAGTAACAAACTTGATTGTTTTAAACTGTTCGTTGAGTAGCTTTCAAAATCCAACATTATTCGTTTCATTCTTTTGCTCTGACAAAAAACATGATTAAGAATATCTTGCAGGATACCTTCTTCAATTTGACATTCAATACATATACTCATGTCTGATCCAAATAAGATTTTCAATATATAAAGCAAGTTTTTGGAGACTATGATGCTTCCTGTGTTTCTGTTTTTAACATAATCCTCAATTATTAACTCTAATAGCTTCTGTCGTGCTGTTGCAGGTAGCCAACGCCAATACAATTGTAGTTTACACAAATTCCCATCGACATGTTGAGTGGACAGTAATAATTTTTTAATGCATTTGCTGAACCAGCTCTGTATGTTCGCATATAAGATGTCTTGCAGGCTTCCCCAAATTTGCATTATATTCTTTTGTATCTATCAACGCAAAATCAAAACTATCGTTATCCAAAGATCCAGTATATCTTATAAATACTTTCCTTTTTAATTAATCATTTCATGATTTCGTAATTTCATGCCATGCCATATACAAAAAACTCAGTATATTAATTTCCACGGATTCAAAAAGAAACAATAATTACTAACAATATTGTTTTAAATTGTTGCCTCATCTATTAGGCTTAGACTTTCTTATAACATAAAAATTTCATTTAATTTCCTTTTAAAGATGAGTTCCTCTATCAGCGCCGTCCTAAAACAATGCACACAGTACTATTTTCGTAAACTGACATATTTGTGGGGGGGAAGCAAAAATAAACTATATATATATATATATATATATTGTGACGGATACGCATGACCCTTCACATGTTTGTTATGGACAAGGAGTAAGCTCACCTGATTTTGTGCATTTTATGTTAAAGATTTGTGTGCGTATGCAAGCAGGGATGAAAATCCGGCGGCTGGAAATGATGCGTTAGCACGGTAGCGTGGACATGTGAAGCCAGCCGGCAGACTTGGCAACGATGATTCACCCGAACAGTAGATAGTGTATAGTGTATTTTATTTCTTAACGTCCATCCGAATCCACCATTTAGCACCCTTGATTGTGCCGTTGTACCGTTTGATGCGCCGTTGTTGCTATCCGAATTGAGCGGCATAGGGCGTAATGAAGGGTGTGTATCGACGGCACATCTAGTGTACGCTTGGATGTAACGTATCCACCGTTTGTGCGGCTAGAAGCCATATTTGAAGAAGGAGAAAGTAATGTGTTGATTTGAAGATATTAAATATGTGTTCGTGTGTTTTAGTTGTTTGTTTTTTTAACGTTAATCAACTTTTCTTAATAGTTCAATAAATTTCCGCTAATAAATGCAATCGTATGTGGAAACCAGTTGTTATGACTTACGGTGATTTGTGGCCCACGCAATACATAACTGATTTCAGATCAGTTTCATTAGAAATAATGGTCAAATTTTACTTTGGGGGCTCTAAATGTGTAAAATTTACAGGAGAAATGTAATGTTTCCAAAGCGTGCGGAAGAGTTGAAACGCAAAATAAAACAGTTTCAAATTATGAAATGAGAGTGAAAGAGCGGAAAGTATGTTGGAGTATTAAAGGCAATGTGCATAGCGTGTAATAAAAATATCTCACATTACATTTCTCTAACCTGTCTTTGCTCTTTCGACAATGTAGTCCGTGATTTTGAAGCATAAATACGCAGTACAAAGCATTCATATAGTTCCGCATCTGTGGATAAACTAGAGTGCGTATTTAACGAAATAATAATGAGACATAGTTTTTCATAATACTTTATAAATTTCTAGTTGTCGTTAGGTTTTATAGAAGTGTCAGTTTATTTGGAAGGGAATGACGTAGAGACCGTACATATGTCTTAATAGCTGGCGGAACCTGGGGTCCCAAAAGTAAAGTTTATCCTAAATAATAGGGATACATTTATCCCTTACGCAAGCAACTTAACCTTTGTTAATTACCCATGTGTAACTTCGTACACATGAATTAATAGAGTGTAATGTTATGTATAGTGCGGACCAGGTAATGTAACCTATCACGGAGCTGCTCTATTGTAAACACTTCAGGGCCTTTGTACTCTTTTAACTTTTTCGTATTTGATGCAATCTAACCTAACCTTGCTTTAACGTAGTGTGTTGAGTCTCAAGCCAGAATATGAAAGACATGAGATTGCATGAAAAAGTTAAGAATATTAGGGTTGTGCAGTGATTATAATCGAGTACACCCCCAAACAAATTACTTTTGTATGTGAAGGTTGCATCACGTTCTTGATGTTGTCGTAGATAATTAGAACCGGTATTATTGGATTTTGTACACGGTAGAAAAACCACGTCGATAAGTTTACGAATTAATATAAACCTCATGCCAACAATAGCATGTAGACACATAAGAAAAGGAAAGTACTTGGTTTAAGAGTAAATGGATGATCCGCTCGTGTCAGCTTCTCTTCAGGTTTGCATAACGTTGAAAATAACGAAAAAAATCTGACCGAGTACTCTCGGAATATTAATCTCACTCATGCTTTATCACGCGAACAAATCCACTTTAGGGTAACCACGCTTCAATCAAACTTTTCCTAATCTAGTGTAATCAAGATTAATGAAAACTAATTAAACTAACCTGTTACCCTAATGTGATAAATTTAAACAACAAGGAAAGAAACTAAGTCAAAAAGTTTCGGAGTTACGATAAATGGTCCACCATCGTATCAATAAAGTTTACATGTACAAGGTCGCAGATGTGATTTTTTTTTAAAAAAAAACTTTATTTACTGTTTCGAAAGTAAATTTACCTAACCTGATTACAAGATTGTATCGGACCAGCCGGCTACCATAATTCTTACAAAAAAAAAAAAGTCCAGAGACAAGCTTAGTACAATCTGCAATAGTAGTCTCACGAGATATTTTAGCGCTATGCTTAGGGGTTATCTACACAGCAGCAAGGAAACCCCTAGAGATGTGGCCATGACTTGCTACCTGATTAATTTAAATTTTTAGTCTCCAGATATCTGAGTGATAGGTGAGGGAGTCGACCACAGGTGACCTAGTTTCAAAGTATCATCCCCGTATTTACCTGGTACGACAACAAAACACGGAAAAACTTCAGGCAGGCCATAAATATCGAGCCCGAACCTACCGAATGCAGATATCTGTTTGAATTGCTGTCCTAGAATATCTACTTTCGCGTCTTCACTTGTTTTCTATGTGCATGTTTGCATAACGAATTCTCTTTTTTATTATTATTATTTTACTACATTAAGATTTTCAAAACGCAACAACAGAAGTGCCTTGATTTGATATGTCACATAGGGTTCTGCCCTTTCTCATACCCCGATAGAGGGGTCACCCCCTCCAAAACTTTGAGTATAACTTTAAAATTTTTACTGTTAAAAATGATCCTGAAAAATTATACTTACAATTTTGCCTCTCCTATTTGTCTTTGTAGAAATCCAGTAAGATGCTGCATATTTTCAGATATCATTCTTCGAGGAAATTTATTATTTTCTCACGATCTGCATTTTGTAAACTGTTGCAATATAGTTATAACATTTGTTGATAACTTTCTGTTTAACATTTTACTTTCTTCGGCCTGAGCCAAAGTTGTAAAAAAGCTTTAATAATAATTAAAATTAAATTCAATTCCCATTTCTTCGGAATAAGATCTTCAACATGTACCTTGCGTCCATTAGGCTTTCAACTGTTATTAGAGTAGTGTCATCTACCGTTTGAAATCGGACAACGGGGGGGTACAACGGGACGATGCAAGTAGTACACTCGACGCTGCACCGTTGGATTCGGTTACACCTTTAGTCAGACGCTACAAAAAGTCGGTGGAAAGTTTACCTCCTTCCATCGGTAACAATTTCACAAGACGAGTCGGACTAGCGATTTGCCTACCCATCAGCAAGCTTGCTACTAAGTTGAAATCGTTTACACGTCTCACCCCCATTTTCTCAGAATTCTAGTGTCCAGGCAGAAAAACGGTAATAAATCTTCCTCCCCGACGATCTTCCCAGTTCCAGATGTTGGCGCAACTAAGGGAAAGATTCAGCTAGACTCTTCTCTTTCTCCCCAGAGAACTACACGATTTCAATTTGTATTGTAAAAATATTAACTATTTTTGTATCGTGTGCCATCATAATGTTTTAGTATTGCATTTTATAAGAAGGAAAGTGTATATTAGAAAGTAAGAAGAAATGGCATACAGTTACAGAAATATTGTTCTCAACAGTCCATATAAGCAAAAGCTTTTTTCATTTTCGTCTCGTGGTTATTTTGAGCGAACTCCTTGCCCAAATGATGATCTCAGTTTCACTTTGCCCGTCTGTCCTGACGCAGGTTAGCGCCTCAACCAAAGCAGGTAGAGAGATAGTTTGAATTCAGCCACCTCCATTTACCCGGCCGTTTCTAAACGATTTTATGTAGCTTCACTCTTCTGTCAGTTTTGTTGTTGTTGTTCCAATCTAGTAACTCAATTTTAACCCGCTTCCACTACCCAAATCGACTTGAAACTTTGATGTAGGCGTAAGTAATTGTAATGACAATACAAAATTTCGGAGAAATTCCCCCCCATTCAACCCACACATCTCCAAGATATTAAAAATATATTTTAACTTCAATTTTAAACTACTTCTATTACTGCAACCGACCGAAATTTTGAAAGCGAACATAGTTTTGATGACGATACATAATTTTGGAAAACTCACCCCTCACGCCCTACTAAAGTATGTCTTTTCTGTGACTGTTATTATTATTAGAAATATAAACTACTTCTAATTATTAGAAATTAGAAGTAGTTGCTAAGGAAAGCATGTCGAATTATTAATAAAGAAACAGATTTCTACATGAATACAGAAAATGTGCATCTGTGAACCGAGAGGTACCAGTACGCACATGTACGTATATGCAATTGCACACAATCGAAAACTTTGCGTTTCAGAGGTAGCAGAATTCAAACTAAGTTTTCGTTTCTAATTTTACTGTACTATTCCAATAATTATTAGCATCAAAGTAAAAATTGTTGCTTCGATTTTTTAAAAAAAAATGATTTTTTTAATGGAGATGAGATGGAAGTGATACATCATGACTTGTGGTAATTAATATTCAGACGGTGGAATTTAAATATCTTAAATAGCTATTTTAAGGAATATGGAACTCAATTTCTTTGCATTCTAACATTCAACATGTTAAGAAATTTGAGGAAGAAACAAATGTTTTTACATTATCTTATATATAATTGGCAACATATGTATGGAAACATTTAGTGTATTTTCTATACAATGGAAAATGCACCCTTGAAGTCTCTCCTGACAAAACCTGGGGCTGTCAAAAATATCGATATTCCGAAATCGGTATCGGTATTTTTGAATACTGAAAATTCGGTATCACCAATACCGAAATACCTAGTGTTGCCACGAGACGAGACAGATATATGGCTATAGAAAGCGAGACGAAACAGAGCTCTCGTAACGCAAAGAATACATCTTTTCGAGACGAGACACCCTCTGAACAACATATTTACGAGACGAGACAGCCTAAATCTCGTCGGCAACACTAGACATACCGAAAATATCGAAATACCGAAGTGTCATTATACTGAACAGTATAGGAATATTAAAATACCGAATTCTTCCGAAATTTAAAAAATGAGTACCAATAACTTATATAGACGGAGTAGCATGGCAGATCTAAAACACCGAACCACTATAGCTCAGTGGTAGAGCGTTGGTGTAGAATTCGAGAGGTCGTGGGTCCGATCCCAGCGGCCGACCATCCTGAGGTTTTCCAGGGTTTTTCCAGTCACACCACGCAAATACCGGGATGGCGCCTTCAATATAGGCCCTGGCCGACGCCTTTCCGAATCCTTTACCCTCCCCTATTCCAACCTGAGCCTTGGATGCCTAAAGGCCATAAATAAAATTCAAAGGCAGACCTGAAACTAGGTCAGTTTTGGTGATCCTGCCTGACTCGGATATAGGTGATCCGGTCTAAAACTTGACCTGGCCTGAGAACTTAATGAGCTCCAGTTTCGTATTTTTCGTGTTCTGGGGATAACACCTCCGTTCTCGGTCAATCCTCAAACGTAAGGAAATAATTTCTACATTGTCCTCGGGTCACGAGAACTAAATCGGGTCACTGGGTCCCAAGTATAGACCCGATCCAAAACTTGACGTCGTGTTTATAAGAACATCATTCTAGTGTGCAGAGCCAAAATATGTCAAACAACTCTCTGAACACTTAGGACCGATTAATTTGGAATTGAATTTGAATTTTATTTATGGCCTGTAGACATCTAAGGGAGAGGAAAAGGGAGGGGATAAGGGAGAGGAAAAGATTCAGGAAGGTGTCGTCCAGGACATATGTTGAAGGTGCCATTCCGGTATTTGCGTGGTGTGACAGATAAATAGTAAAAACTGCAGGATAGTCAGCCGCTGGGATCGACCCCACGAATGCTACGCCAACGCTCTGCCAATGAGCTACCGCGGCTTGGTATCATAATAACTAAATCCGAATATTGTGTCTGTGAATGTGCGACCGAAATCGCACGAATCCATTTTACTGGATATCCGAAACATCGAAGATCCGGGTTTCAGATCTTCGGGTCCGGATTTCAGGTATCCGCATCCGGATCGGAGTTTCGGATCTTCAGACCCTGATCCAAGTGTCGGATCTTCGAATCCGGATCCGAGTGTCGGATATCCACCATAAAATTAATTTTACCTTTTCCCCGCAGTCACATTTGATTTATTTATTGTTGCTATCTATTTTACATTTTTGGTATTTCGATATCTTTCGGTACCGGTACCATTCAGTACTTCCAGACGCGTATCTAAAATTTAATTTCAGAGGGGGTTAATGGATTTGGAGAGTTCAACTCCAAAGTCGGTCTGAGTGTGAAAGGTACCCAAAATATAGATAGTTACGCCTAAATTATACTATTTTTGCATATTAAAAGGAATTTCGGGGTGGTTGTACAGACCGACCTCGAAATACATAAGGTACATATCACTCAATATCATTGTTTCTCGGTATTTTGATATTGTTCGGTATTTCGGTATATCGATATCGTTCGGTATTTTGGTGCGTTGATATTTCGGTGATTTCGGTATATCGGTATCCTTCAGTATATGGGTATTTCGGTATATCGATAATTGTCGGTATCCAAAACGTACCGAAAGTCGGTATGAAAATCTTAATACCGAACACCCCTAACCTCGAAACCTGAACGCTGAACCATCAGATAAGCACCGATCATGGGTATAGCCTACATATCCACTTTGTTGAATGTTTTTCCGTTTTCGAACGTCTGTAGTAGTTTCCCGTAATTCAATAGAAAAAGTAACCAAGTGAAAGAAACGGCGTACTAAGACTACAGTTCAGCAGAACCAGTAAACATCACTCACTGTACCCATTTAGGGGGAAGGGTGTGAAATTTCGAATTTTGTCCGCGCTATATCTCTATTTTTACAAATTAGCAGTAGCGGCTCGTGCTTCGCTGAAATGGAGGTTCAAGCACCAGAGGTAAAAACATAATGCTATGTCCAAAATGCCTTTTGCACAGATGTGACCTCGTTTCTTCGCACCTTCGTTTACTACCACTAAACAGAAAATTTTGCTATCCATGATAACTTCTCCTCTAGAAGAAGTTAAGTAATGAGAATATTTTGGAATTTAAAAAAGCTTTTATCTAAAATTATTTTTTTAAGCAAGTTGGAAATCATCGTCATTTTGTCAGTATGAACTAATAATGTTTATAAAGGAAGTCCATTCTCCTTTCCTGCCTCTTGGCGAAGACATCAATCACATCTTCATTAAAACCGGGTACACTCCTAACAAGTTCAATTTTCTACCGAAAGTATTGCTAAAGATGTCAGTCTTGCTTCAGTCACGCAGCTTAGAAGAAAAGTTTTTACCCTCTTCAACGTGGAAAAGCAGCGCTCTGCTTCTGCAGCTGCAGTTGTCATTGGAATAGTCACAATTACTTTTAGTAGTTTTATCCACCCGGAAAATGTGTCCTGGAGGTTATTTTCAAGCATGAATTGCCGAAGAGGAATCGCACCAGATACACTTCCGAAATCCTCCCTCACGTATAGGATTTCCAGCTCTGTACGATTATTTTCCTCACATATGAACTGATACGCTTAGCTGACACTTATACTAAAAAAAAACGTGCACGTGCCGACCCCCCCTCCCTTAAGACTCGGGCATTTTTATTTGCTGAGCACATAGCTTATTTTCTAACGATTTATTAGTAGTTTTTTTTTTCGAAAGTCACATATTAACGTGTACAGAATTTTTACATATTTCTGTTGATTATTATTAATACATAACTTTTACTGGAACTTGTTAATTCGTTTTGAAACTAGCTCTTAAATTGTCTCAGAACCGAAAATCAAACCCGGAACCATCAGTCCCAAGTGCAAAATTTATGTTAACTACTCGGTTAAGAAGGTCATATGTATATGAGACAGAGAGAGGGATAATTTATCTGTGCCCTCCTTAACAAAATCCTGGCTACGGACCTGTAGTTATCAACTGCTTTCGTAGAAATATTGCTAGTCGAGTCAGCTTTTGGATAAATTCGCGGCCGATAATAGTAGATTTAAAGGCCAGCATACTCAGTGAAAAAGTAAATTATTTGGTAACTATGACTGTGTGTGTGGGGTGGGTGGGTGGAAAAATTGTTCGCGAAATAATGCACCTCAATACCCACAGTGACCCAACCCAACCTTCCCTCCCAGCAGAATGCAACCGTTCTGAACTTTGTTGCAGCAGGAACGAAAACTTTCTTTTTTTCCCCCGCTGCTCAGTTTCCCAGAAATAGCAGCGCGCATGGTGTTTCGTATGCTCAGTTTTCTCGTTTTCGGCCGTGCTTAAGCCAAAAGGACTTCCCTCACCCCTCTGCCCCCTAGCCCAGAAACTGACCTCCAAGAGGATACATTTCCGTGGTTGAACCCAGAGAGAGGATTCGCACGTTTTCTCAAATGCTCTGCAACCCGCAAGCCAGTGACGTTAAGCTGGAAAGCATATCTCGTAGGTGTACTATAATAGTCTTGTTATGAACGAACATTAAAATTAAGATATTTTTTCTTTATATTTTCAATTAATCTAGCGGGGGTTCAATTAATCTAGCTACTACAAGCCGCGCCTGCTCTCTGATCTCTAAATTTTAAAAAAAAAACTTGTCTTCCTCAGAACAAACGTGATGTGATAAGAATTCTGAAGTAGTTCAGAGACTTTCAGCCAGATGGAGTAATGTCTTCACCACTGCAGGACCCTGTTAATGACCCATTGGCAAGATATGCTTGGATTTTGTTGTTACGTCTGAACACTCGTGGCAAGAGAGATCGAATGTCATTCTCAGAGGGGCAGGGAATATTGCCATCGTTTTCTTGCCGTGTGTGAATTCGGCTCCTAAGAACTTTTTTTTCAAAACACTTTCCCCAGAAACCTCCTACTGCGCAAAGGAAGTGACAGGGTCGTGTCGTAAAAAATTTATTGCCTTCCTGCTTTTCGCAAGGCTTACACCCTCTAGAAATTTAGTTTGAGTTTGTTTGTGTTTGTGTGAGGATAAGAAAAGCAGAATGTCGGATTTTAGACCGTGGTTGGCAGCTGAAGTTGCAGATAGAGAACCTGTTGCTGGACCTTCTTCGCAAGGGTATCAAGGAGACAATGCTGTTGCTGGGCCTTCTACACAATGTACACCAACAAAGAAGGATAGTGTAATTGGAAAAGGGGCAAAATTAAGAAAGCAAACTGTGAAATCTAACAAAGAAGAAAGTGAATAAGACGAAAGTTGAATTCAATAAGACTGACGATTTCACTCGACATTTATTACGGAAATCAGTCTACGAATTCTACAAGAGCAGAACGTCACCTTCGGTAGAGCTGCTCACAGACGCAATGCGTAAGAAAACGTCTGGAACTGAGTATGAATTCCCATAGAGCACTTCAACAGTATATCGACTATTGGCAAGCATGGGGTTTTCCTATAAGGTGGTGGTGGTAAAAAGAAAGTCTGCCAGGTCCTCCCACTTTCATTATTCCACAAATTCATCCCATCATCATCCACCATCCGGCTTGAACCAAAGTTGCCTAAAGGCCTTAAAACTAAATTCAAAAATTCATATATAAATTAAGTCATCTAATTATGTAAATCATTGGCCAGAACTTTTTTCGCTTGTGGGGGTAGTCAGATTCTATTTCCTGTTTCTGCCATATTTTGTATACAGATTATGTAAAATATCTCTAATAATAATAATAATAATAGTAAAAATCACTAGGACTCATTTACCGACATATTACCGAGGGAAAACGGAAAACACCAGAGTAGTGTACTGTACACTTCCCATACACCGGCGTTTCCTTTGATCTTTGGTTGAATGGGAGGCTTAAATGCAATCTATTCATTGGGAGATGATGAATGATCCTGCGTGACGTTTTAATCGGCTTATCTCATCAGTTTTGACAGCAGTCTTGGATAATACTATGATGGATGGTTGTGCGGAAGGACTGTGTTACGTAGTGGGGGAAGCACGGTCGTTTGTCATTTTCTAAGAAGACTACAAGACTAAAGTTGACAGTTTTTCTAAAAAGAAAAGATAAAGAATGGGAGATGTGTCGGTTACTTTGAGGCTGTCGAATAAAAGAGTCTTAACGATCTTTCGAGCGACAAAGGACTATGTCAGTGCAGGTATTGAAGCGTGAATAAGATGAATGATGTTCATGAAAGTATGTTACCCGAAAAGGGAAGAAAATAAATATATATTGTTGAACGGACATGGTAAGAGGAGGGATAATGTTTGTGGGAGTGATATATGGTACATTAATTTCGGTCAAGATCGTCAATTTTCGCCTTCGTTCGTTCTGACTGGAGGATCTTAGCCTATTCATGACATTGCAGTCAAGCAACGCGATCGTGTGTATATGCAAGATGCTTGCCAGTCCCCGTGGGTATGTAGCCATGTGTTGTTGAATATTGTCGTGCATGCATTGAACTGGGAATCTTTTTGATGGTGGGGATTACGTTACTGGAAGGTAATTAGAATTGCAACTAGGAACATGAACAGTGTATGTCTGTATTAGGTAGGTGCAGCTCACTTATCGGCTTTGCTAAGGGTAGACTGGGGGCGTTGTACAAGCAGTATAGTTTACGCAGAGGAATAATACCTTTAATGGAATAAACGTGTTGAATATTATTAGCTCTATAAGAATAGCATACTACGCGGTAACAAGTACCAACGTTAGTGGTCGTACGGAATTGGCTGGTGTATTCATAGGATTGTGAATGGTCGTTAAACGTTGACAGCGCTACAAATATAAAATAATAATTAGTTAAACAGTACCTGAAGGGTCAGGGTCTTTAGATAAATTGTTACAATTTCCGGAATTGTGAATGGCAGTTGACCAATATAAAATAGTATTGGCAATAATATAAAATATTAATTCGCTGTATGAATAAAATTTTGATGGTTGTAGCACCCTCTGGCTGTCAATGCTGAAAATCCCTGAATACGCTATTATGCTGGGGAATGCTGTAGCAATGGTTGAGCGAGTAGATAACTAATGTCAAATTCATAGAAAAGGCGATCACAGTCATCAGAATATAGGACAATGCTTATAACGTAAATTGTCATGTACACTACGGGAAAATAAAATCATTGTTAAAGTAATGACTGTAGAATGGAGTGTAATCTTATTTCTTACCAGTCTAATAGGAATAGTAAAGCACAAATGTAGAGAAACATTAAGAGAAACATATTCGATCATACTGCGCGGTGTCCAACCTTCGTAGTTGAAAGTCCCAAGCTGTTCACCAAACATTACAATGTGCATGAAAGACAATGGATGTACCTTTCTTGCTGATTAAGCGAGGGCAACACTGACAGCATGGATATTTGAATAACTAAGAATAAACGTTCTTAGGCGTACTGTCAGCGGGCAACCCCTGCTAAAACTCACAAGTCGGCCATAGGAAAACTGACACAAGGGAAATGAATACGCCAATGCTTGTATCTTTAGTGTTTACGGGGCAAATGTAAAATGTCAAGCGAGAATGTATATAGAAATAAAAAATAAACCCTCCTTAAGGGAATATGGCCGTATTCCACCTGCAGACTACATGTGTCTAACATGGTGAAGGATCATTGTAGATGGGTCATATACGTTACAAGGTATTTGAGTATTGCTGTAAGCATGGGATCTTTGTACACTGCAAACAGGGAAAATAACAGCGGTCATATCGGCATTGCGATTTAGTAGAGTTTACACTGCATGAGCATCTCTCGGTTGAGAATGGTACTTTTGAATTAGGGTAATTAAAAGTTCCAACGTAAATTACGAATATTAATCATTCTGTAGATGAACAAGTGGACATTACCAGAGTTGTGCAATGGCAATAGGTTTATGCATCTGTACTAAAGCTACGACAGCATTGGTATATTCAACAACGTATCTGATTAATCAAAATTGTCCACCTATGTAATGGTAGAATAAACAATTGCACACACTAATAGCCAGCAATAGTGGACATTTCCGTATTTACATATTCAAAATAAATGTCCGAGATATGAGCTAATGATAGGTCACGTGTCTAATACACAGACAGATGCATAGAGTAATATTGTACTACGTATATGGATAGTTAATAGTCGATTTGACAAACAGAAAAGAATTTAAATCTGGTCATTGGATTGGCAGGACATGGAATGTTATTAGAATACGCACAGATCCAGATTTAACATTTGGTAATTAATCATGCATGTAGATTTATGATTGGCAGGACATGGAATTTTATTATAATAAGCACAGACGTGTATCTAGAATTTGGTAATTAATTGCGCATATAGATTTGTGATTGGTCGAGCAGGGAAGCGGATAGCACTTGTGTAAAATGAGTGCAAAGTAGCAAAATTAAGTTTTTTAATTAACATAAGACAATGACGCTTGTCACTTTCAATGAAGATTAAAAGTACGACAAATGTTGCATTTAGCAACATGGTTTGCTGACGTAACTATTTCAATCGATAGCTACGAATACAATGTTGCAGTATGCAAATGATGTGCACTACGTAGTGCAGGGTGTACCACACGTTCGCAATTGATTAATGTTTATTGTAATCTAATTGGTTAATACTAAAACACAAAGTGCATTGGAGCTTGTTGATTGGCTGATAATGGCTATAAAGCAACATCGGCGACAGGTACTGAACTCAGTTCCATAGCACCATGGCGACTTGTACTTGTTCAAACATACACGTGAGTGTCAATTGCGTTCTAGGGGCCATTGATAAATGGACACCTCCCTGTTTTATGGCATGCATGTATTGTTATGCAGTTATTCCACTGGAAGATGCTGATGAGGAACATGCTTGTACCAACCTTTCAGCAGATGACGTACAAAAGGAAATTTTGGATACGTTAGCGTTTTTTGATACATATGATTGCATTTACAATATACTTGTTGCTTTGCATCCTGAGCAAACCATCACCACAGAACACTTTATACGTACCTATATAGGGATGATTGCTAATGACGATCATGTACAGGCAATCTACGATGTGCTGTGGACAAAGGACTATCAACACTGAGCTTTACTTTGCAACGAAGGATCAGGATTAATAAATGAAACACAACGATTGTAATTAAAGAAAAATCTTTATTGCATAATAAACAAATACAGTGCTTGACGTACAATATACAAGTTTTCGTGACAAACAGTTACAAGAAGGTATACATGTCAAGATCAACATAGATCCATTGACATTGCAATTACCATAATGCAACATCCAGTTGCATAACAAACAGAATACAAAGTTCATATAAACAAAATAGTGTAGTGCATCCCCCAATACAACGCTGAGTGACAGTGTGCCACGTGAGAACCATTACCACCACCACATGCAAACTTTTGTTTTGTAAACATTGGTTTTCGAAGATTCATATAAACATGATTACAAACCTTTTTGTTTTATTACCTGTAGGAACCAAAATGTGTTGCTACAGATACCGAACATATGACTAATTACAGTATTTTCTCATGTTGAATTTCTGATCTCATATATACACATTGCTAGAAAGTAATTGGCCACCAGATTAAGATACATAGCTAATATTTTTTTGTAAATACATGGTATTTCTGTACACAAATATTGTAATGGTCAAGAGTCGTTTACTATGTAAACCAATGTTAAATGTAAAGAATAAACAAGTATTCCAATAAAGAAATAAACATGTGTTTACTTTCACGTTTTATTCTTAACCTCGAAATCCATAGGGAACTGTCATATATTGTTTTCTCTCAACAGGATTGAATATACGTCGTTTATGCTGTTGCACAACAACATGGCGTTTCACCTGAGATTTAGAAACGACACGAAAGTCCGCCTTTCGCAGAATACGATTCGGTGTAACTATTTGTTTACCTTTATACGTACCGTTCCCCACCTTAAACATATCCTTGAATGTAATTTTCTCTCGTGTTCGCTGATTAAGTGTTATACCTCGAATTTTGATCACCTGGTTTAATTGACCCGTAGATATTTCCTTTAGTTCGAAACAATAATGTTTTGGTCCTCCAGAAGAGAAACGACGCATTGTCCACCCCGCAGGCACTTCATCCTTAAGCTGACCTAGGTAATTACCAAGAGGCAGCAATGGCGGTTCATACCTCGTCTAACATAGATAACACTGTCGGTATCACAATACAAAAGTCGAGGTATACCCACAGTACTCATTGCCTCATACAGTCGTAGTCTCGCCCATGAGGAAATAAAAGCGGCAAGCATGACATTACTGAACGCTTAAGGCGTATTGTGCGACTCGAAATCTCGATATGTAACAAGAAGTTTACTACCTACTAGATTTACATGCTGGATTTCCAAATGAGGAGCATACACGATCTCATTAAACTCCTGAGTTGTTGCAACAATCTTTGTTCGTGGAAGATCACACCTTTGAGCCCACTTTGCCAAACAAAGAATTTAAATATATTTTTGCAATGAATCAAAGGCCCCGTTCTTAGTAATGTTATCATACTCAAGATGAATGCTCTCATGATTAAAATAATCCTGAATATACTGTTGTCTATTCTCCTCATCTTGACAACTCTCGGGAAAACCTGAGGCTTCCTGCTTCATTTTAAGAAACGTTCCTATGTACCCCTGAAACAAGTCTACTGACATTTCAATTCCCAGATCTCATACGTTTGCATAATGCCATACCCTGCATCTAATATAGCATGGAGCTCGGGTGTGCAAAAAACACCTTTGATAGCTCGTTCATCATCCGTATGAGTACATTCCGATCTATGCAGCGTTTCCATACACGTTCTACACAAACCAAACAATAGTTTGTTGTGGGCATTGTAGGGTAATATGGGAATGGCTAGATTTGTCGGAGGAAGCACTTTACAAAAGACTAAACCGTGAACCTGATGGAGATCACTCATGTCCTTGCCTTTATGCACTGTTACGAGTCCAACCGGAAGTGGACGGGTAGCCATGACCCATGGGTAGATACAAGTAAAATCCAGAAAATATATTTGTTCCGTTTCATTGCATTCGTAAAGGCTTTGAAAACATTCAGTGCGTCCACCCTTAAAGGCATCCTTCGGACATAAAGGTTCTTCAATATCTGAACAATGATCGCGAAGAAATGTCTGTATAACTGGAGACATCTTTACCTGTTTGTGCCACTCACATTCTCATATGGACACAACATTTACATTACATGTTTGTCGTAAAAACTCTTCCCTTGTCATAGTGTCGGCATATCGACTCTTGAGACTACGCCCTTGTTTATCTATAGCTAAATCTCTGAGTTGGGTCTGGCATTGATGACCGTGGTAGTAACATCCATAAAACTCATATACAGTACGAGTATTTCTATCATATCCGTCAACCTTAAAATGTTTAAATTGAGCCTCACAACCGCGTTCATAGCTTTGTAACTTGACGTTATGTGTATATTCAATATACCTAAGCCAAAGTTTTGCTTGCTTGCTTTGATTAGTACCATGCTGAAATCCTAATGGTGGGATGACAGGGATGGTATTATCTTTAAGATACCGGGTTCAATAAAACATCATAGCACCAGCAGCGATCGTACAGGTATGTAAAAAGCATTGCAGTCCTTGTGTTGTACGTTCGATTAAATTGGAGAACTGAATAAGAGGCAATGTAAGGATACGTACGTCATTCTGACAATAGGCCAACAGTTCGCGCTGAAAGTCGAATGTTTTTTTCCCTTTGACACATTGCTTATGCCATAAGGCAATAGCCTCGGCATCTTTCTCCGATTTACTTCCTAGATCGTAATAATCCAAGTCTGGATATAATCCAACATAATTCTGATTCCTGGGGACGTTAAAGAGATGTGGAAAATCTCCCTTTCGCAAGAATTCGTCCAGCCCTAACGTTTTCGGGAGGTCTGCTAATCGAACACCCATAAACAGGAACGTGTCCCTGAAGATAATGTTATTTATTGTTAACTGCATAATTTTACGACCACTAGTAAGTATTTCAGGTACTATTTGCTGGTGTTCTAATATTTCACGAGCAACAAATAAATTGTTGAAACCATGTGCATTATGTGCCAAAGCAACCACTTTTGTGAACTTAGGACCCTGCTTTAACACATGTGTAATAAACGAATCCATAGTATAAAAGGTAAAGTCACGTGTGCCATCATCATCACCACATACATTACATTTATAGGTATTGTCCTGAATCTTTGCATTTATGACATCGATGCGTTACACAAATTAAATTAGGCACCAATTCATTTTCACACTTGTCATTTGCATCCATGGGCATGGTCTCAATATCAAAGATAATGTATAAAAAATCCTTGATACGCTTAGGACACTCTGGTTTAACGTAACAATTATGGCTTTCATTGACATACTCTGCACACCGTTTACAAACATGTTCACCACAAACATGCTTTCCTTTTCTGCAACACCAATCAAGTTTTACGCCACACTGAGCGCATACCTGAACATGATCACATAATGATTTACGTTTAGCCTTTACAGTCTGTCAAAGCATATTTGATTGACAAAGGTACGATTACACTTGTTACAATATTGTTTTGTGTCATTTGTACTTTCTGTATCGGGATGATAGGTTTCACAGTGAGTACACAGATAGGGGCATATGTGACAGCGGCGGTGTAGATAGGGATTGAGACAATAATCACAATACCCTTTAGCTCCTAAGAAGGGTGCAATACTCTCTATGACATCGTAATGGTTATTATCGAACCGAATAAAAATCTTCCGTTTCGCTGGTGGACCAACATACGTTTTCTCGTACTGGCGTGTTTTGGATACACGACCATAAACAATAATTTGATATGCCTCACGAAAGTACCTTTGAAACTTGTCTACGCCATCTACACCATTACTACCACATAAATCAACCCCTGCAAAATAACACAGTTCCATAGCATTAGCATGCCAGTTTTCAGGATGAGATTTCATGTAAGCAGTTTTATTATAATTTTTATCCGCCTTACTTCGTCCCATTACCAATGCTAACGCAAGGCAAATCGGAAGTTGTTCTACTGGAATAATATGGCTTTGTACATAATCAGCATAAGGTAAATACTTATCATTACGACGCTTACCCTGACCACGACAAGGATCTGTAATATCAACCCTAATGGTAATATTATCACCTAACAAGAATTCCTCGTTGGAGTTTAAAACATTTTCGATTTTTCTAAGCATACTGTCCGTCGTAAGATGCGCTCGTACTTGAAATGGGATGTATACAGACTTTCCTACGGTGCAATTGGAGCTATCGATACTAAATCCAACTTTAGAAGCGGGGTCGACATCACACAGTAATTTGTCCATAGCAAACTGAAACAAATTAGTTATAAACTCCTCAGGATCACGATTTGATGTTACAGTAGATATAATTGTTATTTCACGACCTCGTAGAGGGTAATTCGGATAGGTTTTAGGTTTTTCAGAAATAGTTTTAAATTGAGGGTCACGTCCAGCACCGTACATTATACACTTACTATGGTCCTGCTTCCACTTTTCGACATCCATATTCGAAGCACTATACAGCACATGATCACACACATAACCATCACTAGTAACGAGTTCAGGTACACAATCAGGATCAATGTCGTCATTAACACCAAACGAATGGAGATCGAACCCAAACAATTCACTAGCTTCCCGGGAAATAAAACCATCATAGTCAGGTATCAAGTCGGTATAGTAACTCCAAGCCAGTTCTTTACCCCCAACACTTCCGAAGAATCCGTAATACCCCAAATGTCCTGGGCACTTGCACAACTGTAAAACGGCTTCTTCTTCGTTCCAAAAATAATAGAGGAGATAATGCAGTAACATATCAGGGTCAAATTCGTCAGCTTGGAACCCCAGCATTTTGTAGTGGCACAGCGATCTCCAGCATTCAAGAACAGTTTCAGGATCATCATACCCTTGCAGTTCCTGCATGGTAAGCAAAACACGAATAGGATTTTCCATGACTTCAAACGTACAGCAATAAATGTCTCAAGTAAATGTATATTACTTCATACTGATTGTACACACTAAATGTACAGACAGATTGAGTAGCACAGTCAGCGACAAATATATGACAGGAGCGCGGACGGGAACGAGAGCTATCTTATACAGATTTTATGTAAATGGTGGTCTCTGGTGGTGGTTAAACAATCTAACTAATGACTAACAGTGGTTCAATAAGAATTCCTAGTACAAGTCGGAAACAAAGACCTTTAGAATCATTAAACCCAGAACTAAATGGTGCATTAATTAGGTGAATAGGGAAAACCAGTGTCAGACCCTTTTGTCACATACAAATAGCTTTTAGCATATAATTATATAGACATATGCTTTCATACATTACGATCTTTCCCAGCTTGAGAATCAATACGCATAATGGTCAAAAGAACCAGTCTTTCATCAACATTAGCTTCCCAGCAACGATCGGCATTCAAAAGAACAAAACTTCTTGCCTTAGGTTATGTTCCCTTACCATAGCCTTTAACAAAAGACCAGGTGTTCCAGTGACATTGCTTGCTCTGCAGCACCTGTCCCTCATCCCACCATACTCCTAGTAGAAAGGGTACTGTAAACTTTTTGTTAATAAGGTTGACAACTTAGGATTAATATAATAAATCTAATAAAAGCCTAGGCTGGGAACACTTCATTTTAAAAAATGAGTATTAACAAAAAGTGCATTTCTTGTGTCAAATTTTCGAACTAAAGCAAGTAGAATGGCGTTCCACAAGAAAAGCGGTGTAGATGCAGTTGGCGAATTCTTCTCTGATACGCTGATCTTGAAAAATAACAAATGGTGGGTCCAAAATTTAACGCCTGATCCAACTGAAACCATGAAATCGACCCTCCTGAGTCGATTAAGCAAGGATGAGCTACATGGATAATTGAGAAATTTAAGTAACTGAAGATGTTTAGATGGACTTCTCGGAAACAAAGCTGCGTTAAATTTTGGACCTAAAAGAGGTAAAATGGCGTTCCTCTCTTGTTCCTCTCTCAACTTTCTTAACCCTGTTCCAATTTTAAAATTTCAAGAATTTAGCACAACACTACTAGTGAGCTTCTAATTTTTAATGGATAAATTACTGGGTGAGTTCGTTTCTTTAGCTCGACGTATTAACACAAAGTGTTGACTAAGAATGAGTAGTTTGAATTACCAGAGCTTCTGATACCTTGCTTAATCGACTCAGGAGGGTCGATCTCATAAAGTATTCCTCGCAGGGCTCATGCGGCAAACTCGAAGTGACTGTATGTAATGCATGTGCTAGAGGAGATATGCCTTCCGGTGCGCTCTCTTTAGGCGCTCTTTAATCCAGCATTCTTTGATTCGGCACATTCTCTTTAGGCGCTTTAATCCGGCATTCTTTGATTCGGCACGTTCTCTTTTAAGCAAGGTTTCAGTTGGATCAGGCGTCTAATTTTGACCGTCTAAACCTTAGTGGCCTAATGGCCGTAAACAGAAAATTCTGATAAGCTTATTGTATCAAGTTAAGTTTGAACATTATTTTTATAAAAATCAGTTTTTTTAAAGTGTATTTAAAGCGCATTTCTTGAGGATTTTACCTTCTTTAGTTCCAAATAAGAAGAAACTGCTATTGAATAGAGAATATATATAACCAAAATTTGACTCCTGATCCAACTGAAACCTTGCACTCATTGGGTTGACAGGAGGAACACAGATCCTACGATATGGAGTAATCTTTTGGGGAAACTCAAAAGAGCATAGGTATTTTCAAATTGCTGAAATGAATTGGATCCGGCTTTCGCACGTAAGGTAAAATGGCGTTCCACAATAGGTTGTACAAAAGATTACTGAAATGTCTCCATAGACATCTAACCCACTAAAACCCCCAACCCACCGTCGCTCAACTCACCGGCTCTAATCAAAACCTTCCTTAATCGACTCAGGAGGGTCGATTTCATGTGATTGGGTAATAAAAATCAGGTTTTTATAAAGAAAATTAGGTTTTTTTAAAGTGTAAAAGGAAACTTCGTTGTAAAACACCACGAACTCACACGGTCCATGTCAATTTTCTAAAGGGAAAGTGCTTACGGTTCGGTAATATAAAAATTAAAAGAACTAAATAAAAGAAATGAAAGTAACAGCAGTAGCATAGAAGACTATGGGAAGAAGTGTTCAACCACAGCAACAGAGTTATGGCTCCTGATCCAACTGAAACCTTGCTTAATCGACTCAGGAGGCTTTAAATACACTTGGAAGAAACCTGAATTGCAAAAAGAGTTTTCATTTTTTCTCCCGAGTAGTCTTCTTTCACCATGGTGATATTTAGATAATTCAGAAACATGGAAACCTTAAATTTTGGAACTAAAGGAAGGTAAAATGGCGTTCCACAAGAAATGCGCTGATGTTTACGTAAATATTTTAACTATTTTTAATCGACAAACAAAATTCAACTTCCAAAACACATAATATCCACAATGACTCACCTTCAAAAATGAAATGTTCTCAAACCAAAACAAAAATCTTAAACTGTATTTAAACCTCATTTCTTGTGGTTCCAAAATTTGACTCCTGATTCAACTGAAACCACAAGAAATGCGCTTTAAATACACTTTTTTAAAAAACTGATTTTTCTTTTGCCACTCTCGCTTATTTCGGTTCTTGTGGAACGCCATTTTACCTCCAAGGTTTCAGTTGGATCAGGCGTCAAATTTTGGACCTAAAGGAGGTCGATTTCATGTGATTGGGTAATAAAAATCAAAAGTTGGATCAGGAGTCAAATTTTGAAACTAAAGGAAGGTAAAATGGCGCCTCCTTTAGGTCCAAAATTTAAAGCCTGAATGCCATTTTACCTCCTTTAGGTCCAAAATTTTGTGGAACGCCATTCTAATTGCTTTATTTCTAAAATCAACTTTCATTAAGCTTTTACAGATATAAAACGTACTGTGTGCCTGACCCAACTGAAACCTTGTTTAATTTGACTCCTGATCCAACGTTCTGCAGCCCCCGTGGATGTGAATTTTAAATTATTTTTTCTTATTTACCCATGAATTCCTTATTAAGCCAAAGCTTCCAATCATTAATGAAATGTAACCCATGTATTATTCTAAGTGCTTTTTTCTGCCAGCCATTTTACCTCCTTTTGAAACCTTGCTATCGCGTCTTCCTCCTTTGTTTCCATACAAGTCTTTTGCCGATCGTCTTGCCTGTTCCTCTCCCTTTGTTGTGGGTTCAAAGAGTGTTCCAGATAAACTAGCGATTCCTTATGTCGTTCGTCTCTGTCGCCTGATCCAACTAAAACCTTGCTTAATCGAAAGCAATTAGAATGGCGTTCACATGAATTCGACCCTCCTGAGTCGACCATGATGAACGGTCTCTCTCGATTTCATGAAGATGGGAAGTAGAAAAAAACCTTATTTTTACTGCGCCTCGATTAAGCAAGGTTTCAGTTGGATCAGGAGTCAAATTTTGGACCTGATTTTTATTACCGAATCACATGAAATCGACCCTCCTGAGTAAGTGTATTTAAAGCGCATTTCTTGTGGAACGCCATATCTCTATATGTTTTTCTCTACGTAAAACCATAGACCATGTACAAAGATTACTGAAAATCTTCTTTCCGGTTTTCTTTCAAAGACCTATTCCTGGATAACGAATCCTTGGAACTGTTTCGGATCCTCCTTGAACTTCGATTCTTACGTGATTTCATTATTCTTATAATATCGGGTGATTAGTACAGGCTTAATCGACTCAGGAGGGTCGATTTCATGTAGATAAAGCTGTGATTTTATATAAATAAGTCCGAATTATTTTTCAGTAAGCGGCTCTCCCTTCTTGTTGGAAGACGGGCAACACGGAAGACAGTCGAATTTTGCAACTAAAGGAAGGTACCTCTTTAGGTCCAAAATTTGACGCCTGATCCAACTGAAACCTTGATCCATGTTCTTGGCAAAATCGCATATTCTCGTCAAATTTCGGAACTAAAGGAAGGTAAAATGGTGAAACTTGCTTAATCAACTCAGGAGGGTCGATTTCTTGGGGTATATATGATATTTTTATAGAAAATTTGACTCCTGATACAACTGAAACCTTGCTTAATCGACTCAGGAGGGTCGATTTCATGAAGATAGGAAGTAAAATTCAGCTTGTGGGCCCCTGAGGAGAAGCACGAGACTGAATTCTTTCAGGAGGGTCGATTTCATGTGATTGGGTAATAAATAACTATTTTTCAAAAATTCCTCTCTTGTCAATATTGCATCGTATCGGTCCTTTAAAGTGTGTCCCTTCTCACTCATCTTGTAATATTACAGAGAGGTTTAATAAATTTCCATTTTACCTCCTTTTACTTGCGCAAAAGGTATTATGAAAATGCCCGAGGAATTTTTTTCAGCATGACAACCTGGAAAGGGATGATCTCGTGATACTCTTTGACGCCTGATCCAACTGAAACCTTGCTTAATCGACTAAGGAGATCGAGTAAAGAAGGTTGTTAGTTGAAATTATCAACTGTTACTTTCCACGTTGGCGGTGTACAGTTCCAAAATTGGACTCCTGATCCAACTGAACGCCATTTTACTAATCGACTCAGGAGGGTCGATTTCATAAAGATAGGCGGATGGCCGATGTCAGACTGAATTTTACTTCCTATCTTCATGAAATCGATGGCGGCCATGATGAACAAACTCTCTAACAGATAGAAAAACATAATTTAAGTTACTAAAACAAACTTCAATTTTGAATCGATTTCGTGAAGATAGGAAGTAAAATTGGTTTCAGTTGAATCAGGCGTTAAATTAAAATAAGTTTTTTTTAAAGTGTATTTAAAGCGCATTTCTTGTGGAACGCCATTATGATAATTATATAGAATCTGTTTCTTCACAAGCTGAAACATCCCTCAAATCAGATATGATTGAGGACGATCTGATGGACTCGGAGTATACTGTAGTCGGAAAGGGAGGAAAATTTAATACACCTCGCCTTAAAATGTAACACTTTTATTGATCTTCATCCCAATGGCTATGCTCCAATGGAATCTTAACGGATTTCATTCCCACTATGAAGAACTGCAAGTCTTGTTATCAGATCATTCCCCTGTTGTAGTTTGCTTTCAGGAAACCAAGTTTAAAACAACTGAATCTGTGATATTGAAGGACTATACACTCTATCGCACAGATTTTCCCGCGGATGGTCGCGCATGTGGCGGTGTTGCAATTGGTGTTGTTGATACGCTGTATTTAACACCTGTCCACATTGCTACGAACCTACAGGCGGTTGCTGTTCGCGTCCACCTTGAGCAGCATGTTACAATCCTGAATTTATATATCACAAGGGAACAAGACTTTCCGCTCCTTGACCTTCAGAATCTCTTGCAGCAGTTACCCCAACCTATAATTTTAGTTGGCGATTTTAATTCCTATAATGTTATTTGGGGTAGTGTTCGTACAGATGTCCGCGGTAGAATAGTTCAATCGATTATTGACACTTCAAACTTAGTATTATTAAATACTGGTGCTCACACGCATTTTAGTTTGGCAAGTGGCACATACTCAGCGATAGATCTGTCTGTCTGCAGTGCAGTTGTTGCACCCATGCTGGCATGGCGTGTACATGACGGTCTATGTGGTAGTGACCACTTCCCAGTTATTTTAAACTTTTTAAACCTCTATCAAGCACCACGTAAATTACCGCATTAGCATCTGAAGTGTGCTGACTGGACTAAATACGCCACTCGTGTCCAACTAGTTGATCAAGGAGATTTGCCCCTGAATGATTCGGTTGAGTACTTGAACCGTGAAATTTTGCGAGCTGCCAGATGTTCCATCCCTCAGTCTGGCCGAATGCCACGTCGGCGTTCTGTTCCCTGGTGGAACGATGAGCTCGACGTAGCACGGCGACGGCGCAGTCGCGCTCTACGGGTGTTCAACCGATATCCTATAGCGGCAAATTTGAATGCAGTTCGACAGTCACAAGCGTATATTCGACGTCTCATGAAACAAACTCGGCGTACCTCCTTTCGTGAATACGTATCGTCCATTAATTCACAAACGCCAATTCGAGACGTGTGGGAACGGGTCAGACGTTTGCGAGGAAATTGTCGCTCCGAGCCATTGACTGCTCTGAAGCAGAACAATGTCTTGCAGACTGACCCAGAAGAGATAGCTAATCTTCGTGGAGCAGCCTTCGCAACAATATCCAGCTCACAGCACTATAGTGCAAACTTCGTACACATTAAGCTACAGGCAGAGATAATACCTCTACGGTTTCACTCTATTAATTTAGAACACCATAATGTCTCTTTCACCGAGTGGGAACTTGAAACTGCCTTGCTGAATGTTAGAAACATCCCCTGGACTGGATGATATTCATTATGAAATGCTGCGACACCTTACCTCCCAAGGAAAGGTCTTCTTGCTAAATCTCTATAATCAGTTCTGGAGAACTGATAGCTTCCCTGCTAGTTGGCGAGAAGCCATTTTAGTTCCGATTCTGAAACCTGACAAAGATAAACTGAACCCCACAAGTTACCGGCCCATTGCTCTCACTAGCTGCGTATGGAAGCTTTTTGATAGAATGATAAACCGACGCCTAATGTGGTACTTGGAGCATAACAACTTGCTTTCTAATGATCAGTGTGGGTTTCGTCAGTATCGATCAACTGTCGACCATCTTGTCAGGTTAGAGTCTATTGTGCAGAACGCATTCCTCCGGAATGAACATGTTCTTACTGTGTTCTTCGATTTAGAGAAGGCCTATGATACCACCTGGAGCCATGGGATACTACGCAAGCTTCATGATTGGGGCATAAGGGGCCACATGGCCCATTTTATATCAAATTTTCTTAGCGATCGCTATTTTCGTGTCCGTGTTGGTGATCGTTTCTCAGAGCGTTATTTACGGGAGAATGGCGTACCTCAAGGGAGTGTGCTGAGCGTAACACTGTTCGCCATTGCAGTGAATAGTGTTATGGCTTGTATTCGCCCTCCTGTACAAGGTCTTTTATATGTCGACGACTTGACGATTGTCAGTAAATCTGCAAATATCAACCTCGCCGCCCGGCAGATCCAGTTGACGCTTAACCGTCTTGTTGACTGGTCACACCAGACTGGTTTTCGTTTTTCACCAACGAAGACCGTCTGTGTCCACTTCTGCCGTAAACGAAATTGTTTCGTTAACCCAGATCTATTTCTTGGAGACAGACAACTCCAGTTCGTCGAGGAGGTACGATACCTCGGTCTATTATTTGATACCAAGTTAAATTGGCGTAGTCACCTTCGCCAAATTAAAATTTCCTGTACGAGAGCTCTGAATTTATTGCGTGTTTTAAGTCATCCCACTTGGGGTACTGATCGTACAACCTTAGTAGTGGGTTGCTAGAATCTCGCAGTCGCCCCCACCAAAATTTGAGCACCTGGGAGACATTAATCTTAATTTTGATACGTTTCCCGGAAGTCGTGAACCCCAGAGTCACCTGGGGGTTACTCCCATGCTCCCAGCCCTGTTCTTAGATCCCACCCCTGTTCTCAGAACATCGTGAGAAAAATTTTGGTTGCATCGCCATAATATTTCAATTTAAAAAAAGTATATATGATATGACTCATCAGTCTTCGACAACAAGAAAAAAGCAATGAAATATCACTGGGTAAATAAAAGATATGTAAAATCCAACTTATTACAAATAGAATATTGACGGAATTAATGATATCTCGAATATAGACGATATTCGGCAGAACTGATGTGCGAGAATGAAAGAATACTTGTGCCAAGACGTCCCATAATGGGGGTTGAACCAATGTATTGCCTTTGAGAAATCTTATATGGAGACTAGTGTGTAATATCTAAAATAACGATAGTCTAATATTGAAGAAAAGCAAACAATCACGACATACAATATGTAATGAATTGCATATTTAAATATAGTTAAAATTATTTATGGTATAATGACCCGAAAAGTGACATTTTTAAAGAAACATATCTTCAAACTTGGTTGTCTGCATTAGGAAATATAATTCAAAGACTCTCATTAAGGATACACAAGCAAAGAAACAAACAAAAAAATCTTGATTTTATTTTTGGCTGGCGAGAGGAAAACGTCTTTTCTGAGTTCTACTGAGTTCTGAGACGGTCTTTACTAGATATCCTTGAAAATAAGGAAAAGCAAAGTAAGTTGAATTATATTCGTATAAGGAAAAGCAAAGTAAGTTGAATTATATTCGTTGTTATATTAATTTTCAGTTTTGACTAAAGTCATGCAAGTACACATGTTTGATTTTAGACCTTGAAAACAATCTATCTGACTAATGAAAATTCTTAAAAGCACAAGAACAGCATTTTACAGTTTTGATTTAAATTTTGCAATTACACTTAACAATTTTAGACCATGAAGAGAATCTAACTAATGAAAATTCTTAAAACAAAAAGAACAACATTTTAGAGTATGGACTTAACTGTTTCAAAAAGAAAATTTTTAGACCAAGAGCAGAATAACATTTCAAAACTTTGAATGTATTTCAGAAATGAAAAGATTTACAGGCATTTGTTTTAAACACACTTAGATGTCGAAAGTGTACTTTAAAGAAAGAGTAACATACTTGTTTATTAATTACAATAGTGATAGGACTTGAAGAATGAGAGCTCAAAATGTTTTTTATTAACGATTTTAGCAGCATTTGAGAGGGTATTTGGCTAGAGGTTTCAGTTGAGAGAGTATGAAAGTTATTGCATACATAAAATGTTTAAAAAAATTCAAAGGAAAAACTTGTAAGGAGAAAGTTTTACTAAGATAGAAAAAAGCTTAAGAAAAGAATTTCATTAAAAAAGTTTTGGTAAAAAAGAAAAAATCTTTAGAATAATTGGGAAAAGAAAATTTGGAACAAAAAGTTTTAACAAGAAAGAAAAAATTTCGTAACAAGTTTTAGTGACGAAGAAGAAATCTTAAGAATTTTAAAAAAAGTTTTGGTAAAAGGATCTTAACAATAATTTGAAAATAAAATTTGGAACAAAATTTTTAACAAGAAAATTTTTCAACAAGAAATTTTAACAAGAAAGAAAAAAAATTCGTAACAAGTTTTAGTGAGGAAGAAAGCAGAAATCTTAAGAAAAGAATTTCTTTAAAAAAGTTTTGGTAGAAAAGAAAAGATCTTAACAATAATTGTGAAAATAAAACTTGGAAAAAAAGTTTTAACAAGAAAATTTTTCAACAAGAAGTTTTAACAAGAAAGAAAAAAGTTCGTAACCAGTTTTCGTGAGAAAGAAAGCAGAAATCTTAAGAAAAGAATTTCTTTAAAAAAGTTTTGGTAGAAACGAAAAGATCTTAACAATAATTGTGAAAATAAAATTGGTAACAAAAAGTTTTAACAAGAAAATTTTTCAACAAGAAGTTTTAACAAGAAATAAAAAAATATCGTAACAAGTAATTTCTTTAAAAAAGTTTTGGTAGAAAAGAAAAGATTTTAAGAATAATTATGAAAAGAAAATTTGGAACAAAAAAACACTCACAAAGTTTATGGTTTTACCTTCAGAGAAAATAAAAGTCCTTATTATAGGCATTGTTCTTTCTCTTGTGGAAAAATTATTTTAAAGTTTGTGAAAAATCATATTACTAAAAATTTTCTTTTTCTTTTTATTGTTACAGATTCAAATCCAGTCCATTTTGTGTTGAGACAAATCATCAGCCATTCCATTTTGCGTTGATCTTGTGTTGTGACTTGTATCTTGAATAATCAGTCTAAGTTGAATTTTAAAAACATTTTGCTTCTCAACCCAAAGTCAAAGCTGTCTTTCTATTTTATGTTTCACACTCGTCCATGTCTTTTGTTTTCTTACCAGCACAAGTGTAACTATCAAAATAAGGAAAAAAATGTTATGATAATGACACACCGGCGATTTTTCTTTTAGATAATTAACATAAAAGTTCAGAAAACTAGCCAAATGAAAAAATAAAACTTAGTCTTTTTTTACATTCCTAAAAATCTAGGTTTCTTTTTTTAAACTTATGTTTCTACATTTTGTAGAAACTTGAACTACTTTTTTCGTTGATATGATAATTGAAAATTACTTAACTTGCCAACTTGATTGAAAATATATCTCTTTTGTTAGGAACAATTTAAAAAAAATCATTCATGCCAAGCGAAAGTTTTGTTTGTTTTTATCTTAAAAGAAAATATGAATCAAGAAATCACTTTTACTCCATATTTTCTAACTTTTGTGGGAACTACATGTAATATAATGTTTTTTGTCCATCACTCATTAGACGTACGTACCTCTTTTTAGAATCATGGTCACTACTATTGAGAACATGTTTGCCGCCTTCCACGCTGGAGCCCTGAATACTAATGACAAACTAATACGCACGTGGCAAAGGCTGTGTTATCTGCAGGCTCAAGGTCATCGTCCCGTAAATATTGATGTAAGAAAATGTTTATTGCTCATCTTGTAGCGATGTGTGTGGATCGTATAGAGGAAATCGTTAATGCCTGTCGAAACGTGGCAGACATTATCGATTTGTTCAGTACGGTTCCTTATAGATTTCAGGGCGAAATTGAATTACTACGAAGGAAATTTGACAATTTATTTGGCAAAGTTATGATTGATTGTGACCGCATTCATTCTGATGCCGTATATGCATTTTTGGGGAGACGGGAAGGGGATAATTTCTATGCTGCGCTGGGACAGTTTCCAATGCTCCCTTTTATTCCTGGTGGTGAACGTATCCCTTATGTTAATACTTCAAGTAATACTGTACGGGGTACACAAAACCATCACAATGAGTTGGTCGTGGAATCTGTTCCAGTGGCTTCCACTTCCACTGCAGCTATGCCGGAGGAGTTCCCTGTTTTCAGCCCCTTACTCGGGGATGAAAGCATGGAAGCTCTGATGGAAAGCAATATGGATCTGGAGGTGGATCGTATTGTGAATGAGGTGGCCAGTGCGATGTTTGGTGATATTTCTTCCGTTCACACGAATGTTTCCAACCAACCTGGTCCCTCAAGACAAGAGGAGGTGATGGTGATTGAGGATAATATTATGCCTCACGATAATGATGTGCAAGTTATCGTGGAGGATAATACTAGCCCTGATCAAAGGGATGTTGAAGTCGTAAATGATAATGAAGATGATGAGAGATTACATGAGAATATTAATTTACATCATTTTAATCTCGACGAACAGATCATGGAACACATGATAAATGATATTAATGATGATCAATGGTAGGATTGGGTACCACCCGGCAATAACTTATATGGGGCTGGAAACCAAGGTGCGAGTACTAGTAGGGTAATGCAGACAATAGTAGCAATGCCTCTACTAGTCATAATAATAATTTTCAATTCGTTTCTCGTAGTAACCGTATGTATCGCAACTTTGGAATTGAAGGAAGACAAATAATTATCGAACCAAATTCAGGCGTAAATGCACATGACATACAGGCCTATGTTGCGAATCTCTTTTCCTTTGCACTGGATAATATTATTCCCGACGTTGACGCTGAGGCTTACGTCGGTTTAACGTTGGATTCGAGTAATTCCACGGTTAATAGACCGATGTATGTGGGGTGGAGACGAAATGATGAACTATCACAAAATGTAATTTTACGTTCCATAGAAAACGTCATTCAGAGTAATGAAACTTTCCTTTTAGGCCAAGTGAACATAAAAGTACATTTTGTGAATCCATACAAATTGAGAGGGAGAGTAACAAAACGCGAGGACAAAATCATGGAAATGACTGCTTTCCTCGAGAAATACATCATCTCGCCTCCAGTAGACCTCTACTGTCTCCCGCAGAGTTTGGTCATGGCCAGAGCAAAAGCTGAATGTCAAAAGGATAAAGTGTACAATCTTCAGGATTTAAAACATTGTCCAAATGCCTGGATCAATGAAGCGAAAGATCTGTGTGAGAAAGCAGGGGTTGATGTACAGAGGCTAAGAGGATGTGGTGTCGAGGAAATCAATCAGTTCCAGCATCATTTACTTCCGCGCTATAGAATTGTAGTATATGAGAGGAAGGCAGGGACAAGGGAGGCAACTATTCGGTACGCTCTGCCGGAAGCTGAAAAGCAGCTTTATATCCACTATAGCGATGGGCATTATAGTGCAATCACCTTTATTAAATCCTACTTGAGAGTAAAATACTACTGTCCTTTGTGCTTGACGGGTTATAATAGGAATAAACATAACCATGAGTGTAAGTTTAAATGTTCCTACGGTGAAGTTAGTCACACGATTTCTGATGAGGAAAAAGGACGATTTCCCTGCTCCATTTGCAAAAGAGTATTTCCTTCTCTCGAATGCCACAGAAATCATGAAAAGGTACCTGACAAGGGTAAGGCCATATGTTACAATGTGAAGCAATGTCCGAGTTGTCGTGTAACCATTGACATGCGGAAAAGAAAAATTAAGAAACAGCCACATGAATGCGGAGATCATTACTGTAAACAATGCGAAAAGTAGGTCATGCCTGACCTCCAATATTTTGTGAAAAAACTGAAACCAGAACATTACACGAAATATCTGTATATTATATTTGACGTCGAAACAATGCTACTTGGTCCAAATACGAAGGGTGAGCGCGAGCATATTGTAAAATTAGTATGTTTGACCCACAGATGCAATGAATGTAAAGATAAGAATTCAGACGCCACATGCATGGATTGCGGAGACACGGAAAATGGGGGTATCCGTGATTTCTCCTTCAAGACAATGAAAGAGTTCATAGTCCATGTATTAAAAGAACGTCCTTCGTTCGAGAAGACTGGTTTTAAGCCATAACGGAAGCAGATATGACATGATTCTGGCCGCCAAGGCTTTATTAGTGGACCAAGGTTTTGGCAAAGAGCTGAAAATTATTGCTCAGGGCCAAAAGATTATAGAAATGGCTTTGGGTAGCAAGAAAATCATCTTCCGGGACACTTTTTTGTACATGGGTGTTAAACTGGCGAAACTCCCTAAAACTTTAGGGTTAGAAAATACCATGAAGAAAGGAGAGTTTCCCTACTTGTTTAATGTGCCTGAAAATCAGGATTACAATGATCTCATTCCTGATTTTGAATATTTTGACCCCCAAAGCCGGACAGAGGAAGAATACAAAGCGCTGAAGGAATGGCATGACGAATGTGTAAAACAAGACTATAAATTCAATATGCAGCAAGAATTATTAGAGTATTGCAGGAATGATGTACACATATTAGCTAGTGCCGTAGTAAAATTTTCAAACATTATTGAAGAACGTACGGATGGTCTGCAGTGTTTTCTTGTATCATCAACTATCGCAAGCATGGCCATTAAAGTGTTTCGCACTCTCTACCTACCGGAAGAGACTATTTCGATTATCCCTCCACGCGGATTTGAACATCGAGACCGCCAGAGTAAAAAAGCCGTGCAGTGGCTAACTTATATGTCCCACATTCGAGGAAAAAAAATCCTGCATGCCGCGAATGGAGGTGAATGGAAAGTTGGAAAATATAAGGTAGATGGCTATGAAGAAAAAACAAAAACAGCGCTGGAATACGAAGGGTGTTACCATCATGGGTGTCCTCTTTGTTTTCCTTACCTCAGGCACAAAGCCATCGATGGCGGGGAAACCATGGAGCAAAAATATACACGGACCATGGAGAAAATTGAATATTTGAAAAAAACATTGAAAAACAAAGTTATTGTCATGTGGGAATGCGAGTGGGACAAGGAAGTAAAGAATGATAGGCGCATCCAGGACTTTATTAAGACACACGGTGCCACGCTGGATGGAGGTCTTAGTCCAAAGGATGCATTCAAGGGTGGTAGAACAGAATGTTTCAGGTCCTTGTACAAATGTTCAGAAAATGAAAAAATTAGCTACGTAGATGTAACTTCATTATATCCTTGGGTAATGACAACAAAACCGTTGCCAGTGGGAGCACCTAAGGTGTACAAGGCCAATTTCCCCGATATAAGCAAAGTTCAGGGTTTAATAGACTGCACGGTAGAACCCCCAAGAACCCTGAAAATCCCACTTTTAGCTATGAATTGCCATTCTAGATTAATGTTTGGCTTGTGTCGAACATGTATGGAAGAAACAAATATCGGGGAATGTAAACACGACTCGGAACAACGGATGTTTAGAGGCACGTTCTGTTCACCCGAACTTCAAAAGGCTATCAGAAAAGGATACATAGTCAAAGAAATCCACGAAGTATGGGAATTCGAGATGAAAACAGGATTATTCAAAGACTATGTTGGAAGCTTTCTACGAATGAAACAAGAGGCAAGTGGTTTCCCTGCAGAGTGCGAAACTGAAGAACAAAAAAGAGAATATATTAAAAACTATGAAGAACATGAAAATATCAAAATGGAATACAATAATATTTCTCATAATCCAGGTTTGAGATATATATCCAAAATCTTCTTGAATTCCCTATTTGGTAAATGGGGTCAAAGAACCGACCTCGCTCAAATCTGTGTTGTAACGGACAGTAAAACATTTCTCAGCCCCCTGTTGTCCCCTCAATATGAAGTTTCAACCGTTGTTCCGATCGGACATCGGCATCTTATTGTAACATATCGGGATGTTGAGAAAGAAAATGCGCCGCTCCCTTTCTCAAACGTTTGCCTTGCCGCCTTTATATCGTCATGGGCACGACTCCGGCTATATGAACTAATTGAAAAAGTGGGCTACGATAAATTACTGTACGTAGACACTGATTCAATTATGTTTATTCAAAATAAGTATGACCAACCCCCGCTTTATCTTGGAAATTATTTAAGGCAACTAACTGATGAAATTGAACCTGGATGGGAAATCATTTGGTTTATTGGGTTGGGTTCTAAAAATTATGCGTATAGAAAAAGAGAAATTAGTACGGGAAAAATTGAAGATGTAATGAAAATTCGGGGGATTACTCTTAATTACAGGGCACGCCAAGAAATTAATTTTGAATTGTTTTATAATTTAGTCATGGAAAAAACGGAAAAGAAGGTAATTTTTTCCCCAAATAATATCTGCAGAAAGCCAGGGTTCGTCACCGCGTCACGTCCCGGGACGAAAACACATCAGATGACAAACAACAAGAGACGACGCATTATACAGGACATAACAACAACAGGCTTTAAGACACTCCCCTATGGATATTGTGGTGCATAAGTGTGTGTGTGTGTGTGTGTCAGTAGCTAGGAAAGTTGGGTTCATGTCCATGACGGTATAAAAAGGAAATCTCTATTGCAACTGGAGTAGTTCAAATCGAGATGTTGTTGTTTCAACACCCTTGTACGCTTTTGGTCGCGGGACCTTCGCGCTCTGGTAAAACTTACTTTGTCAATCGTTTACTTGAACATCGTAATAAAATGTTTTCTGTTCAGTTTAAAGAAATTGTTTGGTGCTATGGAGCGGCGGTACCAAACCTTACTGTATCTAACGTTAAATTTCATCATGGAATTCCAGACATGGAAACATTTCAGATTCAACCTAATTCATTATTAATTCTTGATGATTTGATGAGTGAAACTAATGCACACGTCGCAGACCTATTTACTAAATTCGCACATCATAAAAGTTTATCTGTAATATTTATTGTACAAAATTTGTTTCCAAAAGGTAAACATGCACGTGATATATCTCTTAATGCTCACTATATCGTAGTTTTTAAAAACCCACGTGATAAGTTACAAATCCAATACTTGGCTAGTCAAATTATGCCTCATCATAGCAAGGGTGTTGTAGAGGTATTTGAAAAAGCTACAGTCAAAACTCATTCCTATTTGTTATTTGATTTAACTCAACAAACCCCTGATTCGTTACGTATACGTAGTCAAATTTTTCCAGATGAAAGCATGTATGTGTACACACATGTAAAAGACATGAATACTCTAATCATGCTCAGTCGATAACAAGATGTCGAGCTTGAAGCATCACTATAAAACGCTCCGTACGTTGTGTAAATGCAAAGGTAAAAAACGCAAATCGCTATTACAAAAAGAATCTGGAGCTGTTATTCGGACTGTAGCACAAGTGGCTAAAAATACAATAAAGGGCAACATCCCGCTTTCTCCTCGTCAGAAGCAACGTCTACGTCGTCATAAGAAGACGCTTCGTGCCCTTGCTCTTGCAAAATCCAGTCTTAAGAGCAAACGTAAACTATTAAGTCAAAAAGGTGGTGCACTTTTACCTTTATTATCAGCGCCCGTATTAAGTGCAGTCGCAGGCAATTTATTTAATCGATAGTATGGCTACTTCACAGTTTCAAAAAATGATACTCGTTCCTGAACAGGCATCTGCTCAAATGATTTCTTCTGCTAAATCCAGCGAATCACATCAAGCTCGTTTAGACCAAGAAATGCAGGATATATTACAACGCACTGATCTAACAACCCAAGAAAAATGGAAATTGTACCAGCAAGCTCTGCATCGATACTTGGAACATACCCCTCAAGCACATAAACCAATAGCACTGCCTCTAATAGACACAAATCCCTCAATGACACCAACAAGTCAATCTTCACCATTATTTCAATTCATTCTTGATTCTGTCCCGAAAACACTTAGCCGAAAGACGGGAGTCTTATTAAAACTAATGCACGCATCTAATCGCATCAGTTGGGATCCGACAAGTGTCGTAACCATAGACAATAATCTTGTTCCTGGGTCCAATATTATCGATCTCGTAAATGAAGTGGTAAGAAAAAGAGCACCACGTAACCCTGTGGGAATTCAAACATTCAAGCAACTGCTTTAGGAAATTAATATTCCTAAAGAATTAATTAATTTTCAATTTGGTGCAGGTATTATAAAGCATCGGATGAAGGTAAAGAAACCTAAACGAAAACCAAAGAAACGCAGCATTTTTAAAAATATCTTTAAGCATTATAGAGAATACAAGTTTTAAATCATGTCTTTACGTAGAGTATATTATACATATACGGAACCAGTGTCTTTGGGGACTGTTTCCGAGCTACGAAAGAAAACCAAATTGTCAACAAAAACATTCAAAAATGGTTAGCTTCACAAGAAGCACATACGTTACATGTCCCTGCACGAAAAATTTTTCCTCGGAAACAATACTATGTCAATGGTCCTCACGAATTGATTCAAATGGATTTGGCGGATATGCAAAATGTGGCAAAGTATAATCATGGGTATAGATACATTTTATGCGCCGTTGATGTGTTTTCACGTTATGCGACTTGTATTCCTGTTAAGACCAAAACGGGTCCTGTTATGGCTAAAGCCATCACAAAAATTTTGAAATCGGTAAAATTTCCATTCGTTCACTGTCAAACTGATTTAGGAACAGAGTTTTATAATCGTCATGTAAAACACATCTTTGAAAAGTATGGCATCAACCATTATATTGTCCATTCGGAAATGAAAGCAGCTCTTGTAGAACGATTCATACGCACATTAAAGGAAAAAATGTACAAATACTTTACGGCTGAAAATACGTATCGCTACATTGATGTGTTAGACGATCTTGTACATAGTTATAATCACACTATTCATTCCACCATTAAGATGACACCTGCAAACGTTAATGATTCCAATGTAAATCAAGTCTGGCAAACCTTATACGGAAATAAAACTAAAACCAAATCCAAATGTAAATTCCATCAGGGAGATTATGTTCGGGTTAGCAAATATAAACATAAATTGGAAAAGGGATACTTGCTGAAATGGTCTCGCGAAATCTTTATTGTAGACCAATGTGTGAAAAGTACACCAGTCACCTATAAAATCAAAGACTGGAACGGCGATCCCATTAAGGGAATCTTTTACTCTCAAGAACTTCAAAAAGTCCTTGTAGGGAAAAAGAAAACATATCTCATTGAAAAAGTATTAAAGCGACAAAAAGGTTGGGTTTATGTCAAATGGTTAGGATATCCTCCAAGTATGAATAGCTGGGTGCGACAAACAAACGTTCAGTCGACTTCGTGATGTCGTCCGAGCAGGGTTTCAATGAATTTTATGTAACCCTACCATCTAATGCAAGCAGTCATATCTTTGAAAATACAACAGCATCATATACGACTAAACTATGCCAACCAGTCCATTTGACGGGTGACGGGGTGGTGGGTGTAACCGGTATTACAATCCCCTGGAGTTTTTATAATCTTCAGGACGAGGAAGAAATTATTATTCAAACACGAGGGAAAAAGAAAACCGAATACAATATTAAATTTCCTCCCGGCTACTATGATTCTGTTCCTCGAATGTTGGAAAGTATTCCTCACATTCTCCAAGACCAACAACATGAACAAGGTCACAAAGAAAAAGTGGGCGAAAACAAACGAATATTAACTTTACTTGAAAAAATACTTAAAGTCACAGTTTTCAATAATAATCATGAAGAAGGGGAAGAGGACGACGAGGGTTTTCTTCTCGATGAGGAAAGTAATAATGATGATGCAACGGCAATTGATGATCCTATCATGTTACATTATGATAGTACACGGCATCAAGTCTTTATTAAACATCGACGTTACCGTCGTCGACAATATGTGATTGGTATGACGCCAGGCTTACAAAATATATTTGGATTCAGTAATGATCCAAATGTAAGTACACGCGCCATTCACTTTTACCCAATACATCGTAGCAGACGACCCATGATTCTAACTGCTGTTGCACCGTATCCATGTAATTTGGAATATAATATTCCATCTGAAATTAATGTTTGTCTTGATATTGTTAAGACTCAGCCTAATATTGGTCAACTTTTGCGAAAGATTAGCGTACATGAATACCAGTATGGTCAAATCCAATCATTTATTTTTGATCATCCACAGTATGTTAAAGTGGAAAAGAAATATTTTGATACCTTACACATAGACTTAAAAGACGAACATGGTAAAAAATTGCCATTTCAATTTGGAACGTCAAGCATTATACTTCACTTTAAACAGAAAGCAACATCATGATTTCTGAAAGTACAGATGACAGTTTCTACATC